>CAUYLG010013312.1:0-154925 GCA_963573385.1 Cacajao melanocephalus | reverse complement strand
TTCCTCTGTCATTGGGGGAGGTACCCTGGACAAGGAGACTCAGAGGTGTCTCCTGGTGTTGAGGTGGGAAGGAGACCTCTGGACCAGGATGTGCTGTGGGGCGTCAGCTACCAACCTTGTGGTCTCAGGAAAGTGACCCATCAAGGGGCACACAACAGGGACACCACCTTGAAATCCGAAGTCACTGAGTAACAGGGGAAATTGGAGCCTGGGGCGCCCCTTGGCCTGCCCTTGGGTTTTATTTAACTGTGGTCTCCCCAGGATGTTACACGCCCTCGCTTCCTTAGAAGGTGAGGCCTATACCCAGTAGGCAAACTGGACTTCTTCGTAAGTGAAATATAGTTTTGTAATGGTTAGCTCATTGGTGTTTAACTTCCTGACCAAAGTGATGATCCAAAGTTTGAATAGAGAAATAAATCCCCAGTGAAGGAGGAGGGAGGGGCGTGTACATGCTGCCACTGTTTCTCCCAAGCCTGTTCTCCACCCTCCTGCCCTCCCATGCAAAGCCCCTGCCCTTTGCCGTTTCTACTTCTTAGGAACCTGACAACGTGGGGAATTTTCCTGACAAGTCAGTGTCGTTTTATGGGTTATTGCTATTTTCCCAGAGTAGCCAATTAGTAGTGAGGGAGTGTCACCTGCTCTTCTCCACGTTCAGCGCCTTCCTGAGTGTGCTCATCAGGTTGAAGGAGCCGGCTGTCCCACCTGCTCGGCTGTGCAGCCCTGCAGGCTGGGATCTTGGCAGATTCACACCCACTGAGGAGGGTGCTTGGGTTCAGTCATGGTTGAGATGGGGTTCTTCCAGCGCAGCCCCAAAATACTTCAAGAGATGCAGAGGAAGCACAGCATCCCGAGTGAGCATCCCCTTGATCCCAGCAAGGCTGGAGGGAGGCAGCGCTGCGGTTACTTAGTTGGAAGCACCAAGGGTGTGGCTCCCTTTATTCTAGTGGCATTCAGGGGCACCAGCCGTTTTGACTCCCAGGAAGCCGTTCTTCCCATGCTGAGTAGTCTCATGGCACTGTTTGCCACCACAGTACTGCCCAGCACTGCCATATGGACTGACTGATGGAGGGGAGACCACGGCATCAGCTGCTAACGTGGAAGGACTTGATTGTGCAAGAGCTGGGTTTCCATGGAAGTCAAACACCCTACTCCTTCACCTCCCCATAACAGCTGTCCCCATGACAGCCTCATGACAGTAACAAGCCAGCCTTGCTACTTTGGAAAGGAGTCAAGGCTGTGGAGATCCGATCTGGACAGTATTTATCTCCTGTGTGACCTGGGTGAGTTGACCACCCTCGCAGAGCTCTTTTCACTGAGTTCACATGAGACTCAAATGGGATGCAGTGTTTTTAACCCCTTCTGTGCATTAGAATCACCTAGAAGAATTGAAACAGAAATACCAGTGTCCCGACCCCACCCTCAGGAATTTGGATTTAATTCCCCTGCTAGGCCTCAGGTAGCCCCTGAGGTGTTGAGGGGACTCTGATGTGCAGCCAGGGTCGAGAAGGACTGAGGTGGATGTCACAAGAGTGCTCTGGTAAATTGCATTTGGTGTGGCTGTCATTTCATTCTGCACTCACTTTGGCAGTGTCTACTAATTTTAACCTTTTTAATGTAAAGTTATTTATTACTTTTTGTTTTTCTTAACATTGTTTCCAATAACCACCCCAGGTTACTTAGCAAGAATTAGCCACAGTAGTTCACAGCCCTGAACCCAGACACCCCCAGATCTTCAGCCTCATACGGGGCTTCCAGTGACTTCGTGGAATGTCCTCATAGTCTGTCCTTTGGAGAGCGGGGTTTTCTGGGGTGCCATGAGGATCTGGGCCAAGATTCTCCAGGGCTGTCATTGCTTCCTGGTTGGAAAACCCCTAGGTGCCAAATGCAAGAAAAGAAAGAGTGAAAATCACTACCTTGCCCGTCAAAACCAGTCTCAAAATCATAGAACTGGGAGTCTGTAAGAAATCACAGGTTTCTGTGTAGAGAATAACTCAAAAGTTTCACCGTGACAAGTGCAGAAATTATATTTAAATGAGTACAGGTGAAAATTTTGCCACAAACTACATTAGCTAAAGAAGGTTCTGTACAATGGGATGTAGATGAATTAAGGGAGAATTCTGTGTTGCTACTGTTGGCCTACCCACTCTGTCTGGGGCTGGGGCTTCTCTTGAGCCTAGCATTCCTGTTCGTTCCACCGGAGGACTGTAGCATGTGGGAAGGTGGGAGAGACTTAAACACACCTAAGGGCAGGTGTATAGCAGAAGGACTTGGACCCTTTGAGGGTCCGAGATAGGTTTTGCCGTGAGAACATAATAACGCAGATGTAACCAAAAGAATGTGATCTTTGAAGACACTGTTTGATCTTAAGCATGGTTGTGGTATTTTGTAAACAGAATAGCTTTTCCAAGAAACTCTAAAATGTGCCTATATGATGATTCAGGTTGATAGATTTATGAAGTAGTGGTTCTGAGTATAATCTGGGAAAGAGGCTGAGGAGGTCTAGTCATCTTCATTTTCTGATGAAACAACTGAGATTTAGTTTAAATAGTGGTCACATAGCTAGGAATTTGGTAGTTCAAGGACAAGACTTGCGGTCTTAAAACTTATTTTGGTGCGTTTCATGTTTTATGATTTTTCACAATATTTTTACTTTTTAAATTGAGTTTTCCTTTTGAAATGAAAAGCGAGAAAACTCAAAATTTTGGAGAGAAAAAGTTGCTCATTGCCCAATAATGAAAATGTGTGCACCTTTGCATTCATGTAGTCTTTTAGAACCAGTAAATCCTTTCCCTGCAAAAGGTGTCCTGAACATTCAGGATCCAAACATTGATCACTGAATGTTCAATGATCATTCCCATAGGAGGGAAGGTAAAGCAAGCTACCCAAAGGGGAAACTGCCTGTAGCCTTCAAATGTGCTCTTCCTAGCCCTGCCTGCTTTTGTTAGCAAAGATCAGTGATATGTTAATCTATTAGGCTGTTTTACTGTGACTGTAATGGTAAATTCTAATAGAGATTCAGTTAGCAGTTTCTGAATCTGAAAGACAGTGGCATTGGTTGTGGATGCTCACAATAGTGTGTACTGTGTTGAGAAGTTCAACTCGATTTTTATTTGCTGTTTCACAGGAAACAATCATCCCTCATATTTTTTAGTGCTATCTGGGTTACAAAAATAGCAATACGTCTTTGTTGGACAAGCCATAATCTCAGGAAGGAGGGGAGGTGAGCTTGATCTCAGTGGCTTCTACTCTGAATTAGAATTTTCAGCAGGCAGCCTTTTCCATAGGCAGTAGTCCCATCTCAGTGTAGCAGGGACAGTAATGCCTTTCCCTGCATAGTTGAGAAGGAGCTTTTGAATGCCCTTTTGGAAGCTATAGAAACTTATGATATTCATTGTTGGCTTTCGACCATGAACTTAAACTCCTATCACACCTCTAGGTGTGATAATATTTCTCCTTCTGTTATAGCAGAGTAATGTCACACTTGGCACTCTTACTGTCCTCTTCTGAGAATATCACCCAAGTGCTTTCTGAGAGTGTTAACTGCCGTTTGGCTCATTTTTCTGCGCCAAGGAGAGCAGAAACACAGTAGGCACCAAGAGGAGGTTTAGCGTGCAGTGGGTTGTTCGCAAAGGCCATAAGTCAATGAGGTATTCCCTGACTCCTGCTGTTGCTACATGAGGTCATGAGGTCGTTGAAGCCAGGCTTAGGTACCATTTCTTTCATCCCTTGCTAGTTCCTAATCGTGGACACAAACCTTCCACATCCATCCAGGCCGATAGCAATGCTTGTGGAAAGCAGTGTCACTAAAGAAAACAGGGCAGGGCATCAGTTGTGTTCAGAGTTTTGACTGGCATCTGATTGGAATTAGGAGAATCCTTTTGCTATAACCTAGGTGTCGTGACCCAGGCTCTTTCGGCAGACCGTGACACCACAACCGTATGCTTGCTGGAGAGGAAAGGAAAAGGAGAGTCACAGTCACTAAGACAGTCGAGGCTGAGGCCCACCTGGTGGTGTTTTATAGGAACTGGCACAGGGAGGCTGTGTGTCCTTTGTTTTCTGAGAGGCCTTGTTCCACATTTCCTCCCACTTGAGGCCAGGAATATTACAGCAGTGCCAAAGAGTGGGTGGAAAAATGGCCTTATTATTAACCTAAGTTGGAAACATATGGCTTTCTGAGTGTCTTCATTCATAGATGCAGTCACAAAATACTAATACTCTTTCTTGAACATGGCAAAACAAAGTCTTCATTTAAACCTCCGTTGTCCACGTCCATGGTGAAACAGCACCTCGTGCTGGGGGGTGGAAAAAACTGGTTCCTTGAGAATTATTTTATCCTTTGCATTTGCATATAGTTTGAATTCATAATTAGGCTATTTTTATTGGCTAGCAGCTGTATTATCATATAAATCCCTGAATGTGTAATTTGGAGTCATTTAGACCAGTCGTCCCACAGTAACCCTGGGAAGCACATGAGCAGTGTCAGCGTCTTTCTGGAGGAAGAAAATGAAGATGGGAGTAACTTGCTGCAGGCAGCTTAGCTCCTGCTGTGGTAGATTGGGTTATTACACTAAAGAACATAGATACCTGTTCAATAATAACTTACATTCGCATGGAATTCATCTATTAACAGGGTGCTTTGAGGCTAGGTGTGGTGGTTCACAACTACAATTGCAGCACTTTGGGAGGCCAAGGATAGAGGATCACTTAAGCCCAGGAGTTCAAGACCAGCCTGGGCAATATAGCGAGACCCCCATCTCTACAAAAATTATATATATATATATATATATATATATATATATATATATATATACATACATACACACACACACACACACACACACACACATACACAAAATTAGCTACACACACACACACACACAAAATTAGCCAGGCATGGTTCATGCCTGTGATCCCAGCTATGCAGGAGGCTGAGGAGGGAAGATGGCTTGGGCCCATGAGTTTGTGATTATACTGTACTCCAGACTGGGCAACAGAGCAAGACCCTCTCTTTATTTAAAAAGAAAATAAAAAAGAAAGAAAAGTAAGACAGGTTTCCATTGTTCTTGCATTCATTGTCTGTGTTTACTGAGTCTGTAGGCTGGGTAGGGAGGGCAGGGATGAGCGTCTTGATTTTACACAGAAAAGAAATATCTGGCTGAAGGTGGTCAGTGACTTGCTCCAGCTGGGAGACTTGAGACTAAAGCCACCCTCTGTGATTCTGCACTCTGTAATACCCGGAAACTGGTTAATCCAGGAACCTCCCATTATGATGCTCACTCCTTTGTCTCCTGTCCATTCATATAGGTAAAAAAGGTTTTGTGGCTTAAGTAGCATCCAGTTTCATCTCAAATTTCAGTTCCCATAAAATAAACAAATACTAGGGTAACATATGGTCCCTCATTAAATATCACAAGGGAAAAAAGAGAACAGAAATCATTTTCTGTACTCTCCAGAAGAGAATTTAGTGTCTCTGTTCCCTCATACCTCCAGTGAGAGCAGCAGCAGCAGCATTTGTGGGTTATCTCAGTGAGCCACTTTTCTGTTAATCCACCAAGGAAGTAACACAGACTGTCCTTCGGGCTGTCTCACCTGACCCACTGAATAGAATCTCACTTCTGTGTGACTCGCATGGTCAGTGGAAGAGGGAAGAGGGAAAAACTCTTACATCTTTATTCCCAAATGGGGATCTCATCTTGGGTGCATGTACACAAAATATGTTCCATTTCCTCATACTTAGTGTGCTGGTATATATTTACTACTGACTTCCATTCATTTCTTCATGAGGACTTTTCTGTAGCATTTTGATGCTGACAATTTTATGAAGGCTATTCTTTGATATTTGTTTATTACTCTTTTAAAAATGTATTTTTGTGGCAGCTTCAAGGCAGTTGCAAGATAGTGTATTTTTCTGTAGAGAAGTTGGATGAAAACTTTAACTGTCACCTGGTAACCAGACCCCATATAACTATGTCAGCATTCACCAGTGATTTATTGCTTTAAACTGGAATTAGCTGACTTGTGGTTCCACAGTTTTTTAACGCTGCAGGGTTAATCTGGAACCCACTGGTACACATGAAATAGTTGTTTTATCTGCTGTTCTGAGACTGATGAAATGTTTAAAAGGATAGCTGTGTAATCAGTCCATTATCTCCTGGTGTTCCAGCGTATTCTATTCCGTGTGGCAGTATACAATCTCAAAAATAATTATTCTGCTGTCGTTAACATGGGAGCCAAATGCAGTGACTGATAAAAACTGCATTCAGCAAGCGCTTTCCCAAATTGGGTAGTTCTATTTTGTTATCTTCTAAAGGGAGAACATGGGTTGTGATGGTCAGACCTCCTAGGAGCCTGGGAGCTTAGAGCAAGCCCAGGGAGGCAGAACACTTAATCTGTTGCCAACATCTTTTCTATTTAATACTTAAGAATTTTTTGTTTGTAGATAAACTTGATTAGCCTACACTTTCACCTACTCATCTAAACATTGGTAGACCCCTTACAAATAAGAATGTTGATGCTTATAGTTTTCTTTTGTTCTGAAAGCAATCAGAACATAGCCACAGTTACAGAATGTGGGTTTAAAAAACCAATCTAGACCAGTGTCCATTTCTTAACATCCTTCTTTGACAGCTGTTGAGGGAAACCTGGAAGAATATGGTCAAGTGGTTTGCTTCAGACTTGCGTTCTATACAAAGCTCATCAGAAGGAAAAGCACTGTAGATTTTTTTTCATAGACTAGGTAGTCTCTAGGGATAATTATTCTTGTTTACAAAGATGTTACTGGCAATCCGTAGACTGTTAGTGATGTTTTGAGAAAGACCCAAGACTCAAAACCTTGCATGTAAAGGTCTGCCCATTAAATCACCGTCTGTCTTCAAACTGTAAGTAGAACATGAGCTTTCCAGTTCATAGGGAAGAAAAATAAAACAATGGATTGTATTGCAGGACAGTCCTCACCTTATATGGACCAAAAGTAGTTTAGTTCTCAGGTGACCACAGATCCCTTAGGAAGGGTTGATAGAACCTGAGAGCAGGATGACATGCAGTTGTATGACTATTCTCTAGTGGTGAGAGATCATCAAGGAAGAAATGAACAGTTTTATTAGAACCAAAGATTATCACCTCTGGGACCAACATCTTTCACTGGAGTTTTGTTAGAAGCCTTTCAGTTAAAAAGACGGTATGAGACACATCACCTTGTTTCTGTGGTGTTTTCTTCTGCTCCCTGATTGGGTTGCTGGTTCTCTCTTGGGCCTGCCATTCCCCCATCTTGAACATGGAGCTGATGACTTTCAGACAAATCCTGAGCCCTCTGAGCAGACACTCCGTTGTTTCTTGAGCTCAGGCCATCCTTGCTGTCACTACCCGACCAGACGTGCCGGAAGTAGCTGTCATGCCTGCAAGCAGGGAAGGCCCGCGTGTTGTGTATAGTCTAGAGCCTGAATGAGAAGGGTCTAGGCTGGAAAGGAGGATGGGCAGAAATTTCCCTCTGTCACCACCCCTTCCCCCAAGTGTGCCTTCTCTTGAAAAATGTGGTAAATTCCATGGAATTCATTTCTAGTTACAGTTAAGGGCAGGCCCTTCAGACTCCACTCAGCTTGTCTGTTATGAGGAGAAAGCCATTAATATTTTAAAAGCTGCTGACAGGCAAGAAGTTAGCCTTGATAGCTGGAAATTTAGAATTTTTTTTTTAATTCTCTGCAAAATCTGTCCATTGCTTCTCTAAAGCAGCAGTGCTGAGGTAAAGCTTAGCCTAGAACAGGGATGTGATGAAGACTAATGAGATAAAACCAGTCAGAGTCTTTAAGCTGGAAGTAACCTGGAAGTGTCCTAATTGGATGGCCTGAATTTCTCACCTGGGAGTTGTCCTGAGCACCTAACACCTAGATATGTCCCGGCATTGATGTCACAAAACTGGGTCTTGGGAGGATGCTCTAGAGAATATATTTTAGGGCAGATCTTCCAGGGACAGATGTTTTTTTGACACTGGATTTCTAGTTGTGGTCGAGAATGAATGATGTTAAAATTCACCCAGACTTTCCAGAGTTCACCTTCAAGGGAAGAGAAGAGATTTGGGGGAGTAATTAACTCTTTGGGGCCAGTAGAGGAGTTTTACAAATAGTTTTCGAGAACCATTAGCCAACATGATTTTCAGTCTGCCTATGAATTTGTTAGGGCTTACACTTGCATTAATAGGTAGGCATCTCACATTCAGCCTCACCTTTGCCTCCATTCCAACTATTAATTTTTCTTTGTTCCTGTGTCAAAATGCTAAAAGACTAAGAGCATCTTCTTACAGCAAAGATATGAAATCCCACCCAAGGGAGATGAAGAAGTGAATTTGTTAAATGTATTGAATACCAGTTCTCTCTCTTTTTGTAGCACATCCCTTTGATATTTCTTATACTCTGCTGAATGTGGGCATGTGCTTACTTTCATGAATACTTTGAAAGCATTTAAATGATGGCAGTGCTACCTGAGTACCAGGAGGACTTACACACCACATGCTGGCTCATGGCTTACCCAGGAACATGGTTCAGGATCTCCCTCTTTTCCTTACCCAGTGGGCTCAGATCTCTGCAAGACATTTCTAGGTCAGATTTCTGTGTCCCTCTGCACAGGCCTGCCTGTCATTCAGTGCTGCTGGTAGGTTGAAGAAGTAGTCGAAGAGGGTGGAGATGCAAGCCTCAACAACTGGGTCACCATTCTGAAACCTGCTAACAAAAGGAAGGGAGAAAAGATCAAGGAAAAGAAGACAGAAATTAACTTCTGTGTCGTTGTGGGTGGAGTCTCACCATACAAGTTGTTTTCCTTCTGAGCAAATGAAATTTGAGAATTGTTGATCAGTGAGGATGAAATGTCAGATATTCCTGTCAAAAAGTGTATTCCCCTCTCATACTGGTCAGTTTGACCAAGTGGTTTGCTCAAAAAGGTGTTCTCCTCAAGAAATTGTAAATGTAGGTTTCAGTGCTTCGCTGGCTTTATCTACCTGACTTCTCTACAGTAGTTCACCAACTTCTAATTTTCTGAAATGAAATTCTGAAACATACTCACTTTGATCCTCCTGGTACGTTTTTCATGTAGCTATTTTGGATAGTCCCATGAAGTGTGAGACAGAGACAGCACTGCCATGGGCAGAATTGTCACTGTTTCACCTGTATTTTTGTTGTGTAGGATTTTTTAAAATCTCTAGGTGTTACATTAGGATAGGTTAAACTGTCAGTATTTTTGTACACCCAAAAATATATTAGGACTTTTAAACAGAGAACCCTTATTGGTGGGTGGCTTTCCTCCATGTGATGATACAAGGATCCAGCCTTCTGCATCTTGTGGCTCTGCTAGCTCTTTGATTTTTTTTGTTTGTTTGTTTCATTTTATTTTATATTTTTGCCATCTGCATCCATTCAAAAAGGAAAGAAAAGAAAGTATGGAAGACTCATGTATACTCTATTAAAAGCTCTGGGCCTTAAGCAGCACAGGTGACTTCCACTTACATTCCCTTAGAATGCCTGTAGTCACATGGCCAGGGACAACTGTGGTTTCACCATGAGCTCTGCTCCAGTCTTGACCCTAAGGAAGGAGAGGATGGACTTCGGTGGACACTGGTAGTCTTTGCCACAGGTGTCCTTCGGTGTGTTGTTTCCCACGCTTCCTAGAAGGTAAGAATCCCAGGGGAGACTGCCCTATAGATGACCAGGACTTTCCCCTGGAAAGCCTAAGCCAAGGGGCATGTTCCAAGAGTCCTGTTTTTACCAATGCCCCAGGCAGTTGTCATCTTCAGGAACATTTAGGAAACATTATGTTAGGAGATAATTAGATTGTAGAAAGGTATTTAGTACCCTCGTTGCAGTTTTTTGCTGAGGATCCTGTGTTGTAAGGAATAATGGTGGGCTTGATGGTGAAACCTAACTCCAAGCACCCATGTTTAACTCTCTCAGTCTTAGAATTTGGCCTCATTGCATAGACAAGATCGTGACTCTACCATGTAACACTAAGACATCTGTTCCTACCTGAATTTTTCTTGGATTAGCAGATTGTGTCATTTAGTTGACAAAGTTTACCATTCATTTTGACAGATGGTGATTTTATAGTTTATATCAAATGTTAGGAATATATCATCTAATGACAGCTGTTTAACACGTAGGTCAGTGTATAAGATTGACTAGTAATGAAATCTTTGGGGTGTTTTTTCACCTCCTGTCATAATGTCGAATCTTTGAGAAACATACCACCATGGAAATTAAAAGCTTATAAATATATTGGATGTACAGTAGTTGAATTATTTATGTGGCAAAAAATTCTTTATCATCCCAAAAAGGAAGGATGGAAAACTTGTCCCCAATGGTTTCTGAAGCTACAAGAAGATGGACACGATGTGTGGAATATCTGTTGGGTCAGCTTTTCGTAGCAAATTTGGATGCTGCATTGCCCTCTCTGAGCTACCCAGGAGTCCGTCACGTGGGCCAAGTCCTTTTCCACAGATTGGAATGTGCTCAGGGAATCAAACCGACTTTAATATTAGCGTGTGACAGTTATATTCAGGGAGCAAAGTCTTCCTCTCACTAACATCAAAAGCGTTCCAGCACATGTTGGAAAGGTGTTTGGGGTAGCCACGGTTTAGACTTACTATTGATCTTGTTATCGAATATAATTTAGAACTAGCAGTGAGACCCTTAGTGGTGGGAGAATATTATTATCATTTGTTATCTGCACAATTAGGAAGCAGGAGGGTGCAGCAGAGGCTTTATCGGATAAATGATCTTGTTGCCTAGAGCGTTTTAGCTCCTTGCAGAGTGGTCTATGACCTGCCTTTCTTCCCACCCCCATCCACAGCTGTGTGAGTGTGTGTGTGTGGCATGCACAGTGGCCCTAGAGTCCAAAGGGCAAAAAATATTCAGAAATCTGTCTTCATTCAGTCAACGAGGGAAGAAATAGGAGCCTACAGGATGTTTCTTTCCTTTTTTCTAAAGGTTTAATAGAAGAAGAAGTGTCATTGGCAATGATTGAGAAAAATGAAAGTTTTTAGATCAAATACTACTACAGCATGCAGGCAGCGTGGGGACGATTTATGGGCAGTGTGCTCTTCCTGAAACAAAACCCAGTGGCTGCTAATCAGTGTGTGGTGTGGAGAGTTTTTTATTACCCTGAAATCAAGGAAATATTTTACTTTTCCCTCTGAGGGAAGATTTCTTGAGTTCCAGAGAGAGATGGTTGAGCAAAGAAGATGAATCCTCTTCCTACCTGCTAATGAGGGAGCAGCTAAATTGAAAGCACATCAAGTACAAGGACCATGTGTTTTGTTTTAGTATCCATAATTAGGTACACTTATTTAATTTTCTGAAAAAGAAAAAGCCATGCGCTCTCTGTGGTTAGAGACATGGGTCAGTGAAGAAGCAGAGCAGTGTTTGACAAGTTGAGTCCACCTAACTAGAATTAGGCCCAGGCTTTATCAGGAACCAGAGGGGCGACTCTGCCAAGACACCCCCTCTCCATGCCTCTGCTTCTTTAACCGGAAGTGAGAACTTAAACCGGATGGTTGCTAAGATCTTTTTTCTCTCTTCAGTGCAGTGTTTAAAGTTGGTTGCTGTCAAATCCAGAACTGGCCCTTTTCAGAATTACAATGTGACTGAAGTTTGTCACTTTCTCCCCAGCCAACCCCATTTTGGGGGTCCTGCTCCTCCTTTAAGGATATCCTCTCATGCCCCAATGCCCACGTTCTCACTATGTAAACTCTGATCAAAGCCGGTAGCTATAAGATTCATTTATACCACAGTGTAAATGCTTGGGAAACAGATTGAAATGTTGTGTCTTCTGAGGCATTTTTATTTTACTATTAATCAGAGCCTCACACTGAAAGGATAAAGCTCCGAGGATGGGCGGAAAGACTGGGGGAGAGGTCAGAAGAGGAGGAGAGTGGAGGGTTTGCCTGCATCAGCCCAGGTTTCTTCTGCTGTCCCAGAATCATTAGCATTTTCCCCTCCACTTTCAAAAGTGTCCTCACTTGGAGAATGAATTATTTGATCACCCTGCATATCAAGAAAGCCTTCATAGTGCCCCTAAAATTATACAGTTAGAAGGAAGAAAAGAAGGCAACCTTTATTTGGTGTTTTTTTTGTGCCAAATTCTGGGCTTGGCACTGTGTGTACTAATGGGTCAAACAAAATCTATATTACCTAGCCATTAAACCATGTCTGTCTTAGGCTGGAAGTAACTATACCAGAGTCATTTCACAGGAAATGGGCTAGAGAGTATTGCATGGACTGTTTTTACCCCCAGGAACCTGCATCAGAAAGGCTCATGGAACTCGAAGTTGAAAAGAACACCATGTTGCTCTAAAGGAAGTGGATGTGAAAATGCCCTGGCGGGAGTCATCCCCTGAGTTTTCAGTAGGAACTTCCCATGCCTGGCACTAGGCCATGCCTTGAGTGGGGGAACCAAGGTAGCCTAAGAGGTAGCAGCCGCCCACAAAGAGCTGCGTTCCTTAGGAGAACAGGGGAGCGTGGCAGCAGAACTGTCACTGTCAGACAGCAGCGATCGTCTTCTGCACCTGATCCCCGTGTGACGGGAACCCTCAGAATGAAATCCAGCTGCTGGAAACCCCATGTCCAAGAGGTACCCTACACCCGTGGTGGCCTGTGCCCCAGACTTCTGCTGGACCTTTCCTTCTCCTCCTCCTGACCTCATCACAGGCGTTTGGGACATCACATTTTCTTGCAAAGCCCAGTGTTGCTGCTTTTGTTTTTTCTTTGCTGCTGAAATAAAGGGAAGTGACAAATCTGTGGTTGAACTTGTGTAGTAGAAACTTGGGTGTCCTCCTTAGCCGTAGGTTTTATTTTAAATAACAAACAGTTTCAGGGATTTTTTGCCTCTTGGGGGCAGATCATAGAGCATACACTTGGGGCAAATTCTGTTGTACCCTGAATAAGAAAGTAGTGAAAATGATTCCATTAAAATTGATTGACTATTTAGAGGCCACGTAAATGGATGTTCAGTGTATTCATAGGCCATGCGAATGGGTGAACTCTGCTAGTTCCAAGTAATTACTTCAGAAAGCAAGACAACACAATCAATTCTAAGCCCTATTAAAGGGCTCATGGTCATCACTTAGAAAAGCAGCTTCCCTACCCTCTCTTCCTCCCAGGGACGCACAGCAGCAGCACAGCCTGCAGCAGGCCCGTCGCAACTGTATTTCTGTACTGCATTTGTTACAAAAGTGCAGTAAAGCTACCTATCCTTACCTGCCTCAAAGGGAGCCTACATAGTGTCTGTTAGGGCTCAGGGCTCTGTGGAGAAACATGATAAATTCAAAGTGGACAGTAGCTGCTAACATTTACTAAGGTCTCTTATTTACATACTAGCAAGTATGTTAAACATTTTCGTGCATTGTTTGGTTTAATATGATACACCTGTGATATAGCTGCCACTAACTCCATGTTGTTAAGAACCAGAGGCTTAGGGAGGTGAAGCCATCAGCCTCTGATGCTAATCAAGGATGACTATACCAGCCTCACTGCAAAGATTATGAATGAGCATGAGAAGAATATCCAGCATCACTTTGAAAACTGTCATGGTCTCTGCCATGAGAACTCAGTGACCACCTTGGCCCCAAAATTGAATTTCTTAAATGATTCCTGCTGCTCCAGGCAGTATGGAAAAACATCTCATTCTCTGATCTCCATACACATGAAATGCGGCTCAGTTACTGCCAGAGTGGGGTGGAGACAGTTATAACGGCCATAAATATTAGTTCCCCAGCATTATATCCAACAAGAAAAAAAATCTGCAGTACGTACAAATGTTTTCTTCAGCTTAGCCTTCAATTTCTATAGCCAAAGGGTTTACCTCTCCATTTCACTTGGACTCTACAGACCAGAATGAGGAAGTAGACAATGACTTCCTCGTTCCAGCTCTAGAAAAAATAACCTTTGTTCTGCTTCGGATGTCAGATACCCCTTTGGAGAGTTCAGAGGCACCTAGAACAGATGAGTAATAAGTTAGATAGGAGCTCAGGAGCAGGAGCTCAGAATACGGATAGGAGCTCAGGAACAGAACTGAGCTGTATTTTATTCAGCCTGACAATAAGGGGCCTGTATTCTTAGTCCAGGGAATTCAAGCTGATGCAAGATAGTGAAGTGGAGGCTTGAGAGATGGGCCTGGCCTGGAAGCCCAGTGTGCTGTGAATTGAGAATCATAGGAAAATAGATGTGATTCTAACCTACTCTCATTGCCACTAGCCTCCTAATTATAATGCTATCCTATCCTCTAGAGAATCTGTGCTATGAAATAACCTTACATTAGAAACTTCTTTCTAATGAGGTCCCTCAGTACTTTAGAAACTAAATCCTTTTTAATTGGATTCAAGACAGAACTACCTAATACTGACCACATTTAACCCTGTGATGCCTCCTTGGTGTATGGGAAGTGGTCATGGTTTGGTCAGCCTGAAGGTCTGCCTGCCACTCAGCCACCTGTCTTCCCCTCACCTGGAAGACTCCCTTGAAACCAGCTGGCCAGGGTGTTGGGCCAATGATGCTGCCTTTAAGGAAGTCACACCCTCTAGTTGGCCTCTTGTGTTCAGCCTGATGTTTCTCATTCTTCCTTACCTTCCGAGAAAAATACGGTTCTCCTCACTACTTCGGAATGAGTATTTGAAAAATAAAGCGTAATCAATTCTATGGCTAGTTTATTACCTTTCCTTCCAATAGTCAAGTGATGTTTTCTCTGACAAAGGAGACCCCTTGCTTTCTTCACGCCACCCCCCTGGGGGCCTTGACAAATGCGTGTGTTACCCATGAATTTACCGTGTTGACACCCAGAGCAGAGTAGGGGAGTTCAGGAAACAGCTGAACACGATGATTGTCCCATCAGGGGGAAAAAAGGATGATGCTGAAATTCTTCAAATACTTTCATAGCTATTAGACAATTGAAATGGTTGAACATAAGTGGCTTATTTCCAAGAACCAGAGAAGGGGAAAAGCAGATTTCAGCAATTTTGCCCTTGATACCTTTTCTATCTGTGTCATGCTTTAGTTGGAATTTACATAATAATGGGTGAGGAAGTGTTACAGTACACACATAGCTATGCACATTAGGCCGCATTTGCTTTCCCAAGAGGCTTGAAAATGCAGTCAATTTAATCTAGGTCAAAAAAAAAAGGAAAGAAAGAAACTCCATTTTCCTCACAGAAATCAGAGGTAGTTTGCCAGTCTTCACAGGCCCACGGAAATAACAGAAGATGGTTCCTCCAAGGGAAGACCCCAGGGCAGCAGGAGGCTGCCAGGGGCCTGGCTCTCGTGGCCAGTTGACAGAAATGTGGTCATAGAGTGTCAGGTAGAGAGCTGGAGGGAAGGTATAGGGTCACCCCTGAGCCCAGTGAGATCATAGTTCCCTCCTGGGCTGAAAAAGGTGGCTCAGATGTGCTGTCTTCAAGGAATCTTGGTGGGAAAGTGAGGAAAGATGTTGGTGGAGCATTGCACGACTGTCGCAGGCGGCCAGGGAGAAGTGCGGATCCCGCGCTGCCAGTGGAAGTTTCCCAGGGGAACTCCTGGGATGGTGCTTGGTGATCTAGACCGTCCACATAACTCATGGACGGAAGGGCCATGGCAGCGTCGTTCCTCAGCCTCCTAGGTAGTAGTAGCCAGATGGTAATACTGCTGACATCAGGGTGTTAATTATATCAAACTCTATAAAACCAAGCTCATTGGATACGGTTTCCTTAAAAGTTGATTTCTGCAGGATGAGGCATTTGTGTTTGGGTAGCTGCTACTCTAGCCGTGGAAGGAAGTCCCACTTTTAGGTGGGGAAAAAGGGTTGTCTTAAGTGACTGTTGGAGCAGCATTTCAGATGAGAAGTTTAGGTTAGAAAGAGACATTTTAGGTGACATGAACAGAATATAAGGCAGATCTTTCGGAGTGAGGTGGACCCTATCAGAGGTGGTTCAGGGACATTTTCCCCATGAGAGGCATAGACTTTGAGGGGCGCTTATCGACCGTTGGTTGCTGGGATGGTTTTGGCTTTGCTCTTGGCTCCTGGTGTAACTGGGGAGCAGCCTGCTAACCTGTGACTGGCATTTTCCCATCTGTAGAGTGGGAAGGTGTGGGGGGTTAGGCTGGTAGAGCTAGTGTAGGGACCAAGAGAAAATCTCCCATTGGCCCTCTGAAGGTTCACTGAGAATCCCTGACAAGTGGCAGGTCAACAGGAGAAAAGGCACACAGGTTTATTAGATCACAGTTTTTGTGACACAGGTGCCTTTGGCATGCAGACCCAAGGATACAGGGAAAATTTTATGCTTAGGTCCAGCAAAGTGTGCATAGGTTCATTTGCATGCTTAGGTTCCACAAAGTGTGGTCAGCCATGTAGTAATGTGGTAGGGTGAAAAGGACATGATGTAACACTAATAGACTGAGCAGGGACATCCGGCAAGGCCAGCCTGTCTAGGTTCTCCTTGGCCTCTCTGAGAAGCATTCTTCCTTCTGGATGTGGGAAGGACCTTCCCTGGAATGGGGGTCTTACGACCTGCAGTCAACCAAGGTAGGTCAGAGAATTTGTTTCTGGCCAATTTTATACAGAACAGCGGGAGGGAAAGTTAGAGCAGTGTCTTTAAGTTTTATGGCTGGCTTTGGGGAAAGGAGGCTCTGGCTTCTGTGACCTGCTGTGGGGAAGAGGGATTCTACTTTCTGTGGCTGGGCTTAGGGGAGGCTGGGACTGAGAGACAGGAAGGCGGGAGGGCAGAGGGAAACTTTTTCGTGTGTGGCCTTTATTTTGGAGTGCTGTTTCCTGACTCCCAACATGAGCTACTTGTAAAATTCTGCGATTCTATCTGAAAGGCATGGAAGCCGTGAGAAGGCAATGCTACCCTAACTTCTTATTTTATTTTATTTTATTATTTATTTATTTAAGACGGAGTTTCACCCGGTCGCCAGGCTGCAGTGCAGTGGCACGATCTCGACTCACTGCAACCTCTACCTCCACCTCCTGGGTTCAAGTGATTCTCCTGCCTCAGCCTCCCAAGTAGCTGGGACTACAGGTGCTCGCCACCGCTCCCAGCTAATTTTTGTATTTTTAGTAGAGATGGCATTTCACTACATTGGCCAGGATGGTCTCGATCTCTTGACCTCGTGATCTGCCCCCATCGGCCTCCCAAAGAGCTGGGGTTACAGGCATGCGCCACCGCACCCAGCCCTAATTTTATTTTTTATAGTGTTGAGTTTAAAGGCGTAAAAGTCTGGAGGAGCAGTACAGCACCGATCTGTCTGATCTTCTTGGAGGTTCTCCTTTTAACTAACTTGTGCTGTGATCGGTGCTTTTTTCATGCATCTGGTTCTTCTATCTCTCAGTTTATGTCATTACGGCCATCCAAGTTCAGCATCAAGTGCAGGGGAGCCACAGTAAAGAAATTACAGGCAGGAATACCTAAGAGAGCTGAGGTGCAAGGGGCCTTGGGTTTCAGACGTCGCTTGTGAAATTGGTGGCATCACTTGTTCAGTTCTATCTAGCACTCCTAGAAAGCAAGCACCGCGGGGAGGACCCAGCTGCAGGAATTCAGCCCGAAGGCCCAGCACTGTGAGGCCTAGAGTCGGTCATAGTGACCTGATGTGGCCTTTCGTAGCAGCGCCAGTTCTTCTTGATGGTTGGACTTCGGGCTGAAAAAAAGGGATACATTGGTGGTCCACCTTCTAGGGTCCCAAATCATGTCCTGAGGCTTCTTGTATTTTCTAAGAATGGCATTTTATCATTGCCTTTCAAGATGCTGAGGGTATAAATCACCTTCTACCATGGAAAAGGGACTCCTCCTTTTTTTTTTTTTTTTTTTTTTGTTAAGGTTAATGCTAAGTTTTCTTGAAAATTTTAATGCAGGGGATTTTTGATGGGTTTTCTGAACCTTTAACTGCCTTGTAGAAAGTGAAAGTAGGGGGTCCCGGCAGGGGCAAAGCCAGTGATTGAGAGTTGAAACCATAGTGCATGGGATATTCACTTGAGCACAAAATGTACCACTTAGATCCACAACCTTTGTACTCTTGAAAAAAAAAAAAAAGTGTTAAATTCTCCCAGTGGCTCAGATTGAGGGAGAAAATAGACGACAAGGGGAATCAAGTATGAGGAGTGTGTCCTCTTTTGACTTAAACTGGCTTGCCTGCCCCTGACTTGACAAGAAGCCAAGATCCCAATTGCATTTTGACTTGTGTGAAGCAGGCACCTGCTTTGCTTGCAAATGCACATACAAAAGAGAGCTTCATTCACAGAAAGGAAAAAAACATAGCAAGTTCACTAATTTGGCCTTCCAGGGCCTTTGTCCCTTGATCTGTCAGCCCCATAGAATTCCAAGGCAGCCTGTAAAGGAATTTTATACTTACAACGTGATGACTTTTTTGATGTCCTTAATTGGAATATAACTCGAATTGAAGTTGTCTCCTAGGGCTATTACTTTAAAAAAAAAAAAAAACCCACACAGGATTTAGTCATCAGATGATCAGTCTGGGGCTGTTTTCAAGTGTTGATGTGCTTGGATTTAGAAAACGGTACATTTTCATATGTGTAAGATGTTGAATGGCCTTGAAGATGGGGACAGGCCTCTCTTTATCCTGGGGAAGAGTCCACTTAGGAGGGAGACAGTTGTTCTCATACCCAACCCCATAAGCTCCGAAATGGAAATAGTTTTTATTTGACCAGCTTAGTAACAGAATTGTAGGAAACCTTTTTCACTTTGTCTCCTGTTATAACTATACAACCTCAAGTTGTATAGTTATTTTGTATTCCAGAAAATGTTCCACAATTCCACCTAATAAGATATTACTGAAGAGTCGTATCGGAAAAAGAATTAGCAATTAGAACTAGAACTTTACAGAAATTTCCCCACTGCCACGGGACAGAACACCTTACACAGGGGACTTTCTCCTCGCTTCAGGCTGGTGGCTATGGAGGAGTCAGGAGGGATGTCTCAGTAACACCAGCCTTGCTACGCAGGGTCAGCTCCTGCCTTGGGCAGTGTGACTTGTTGGCCTGTGATCTGAAGTTCCTGCCCTGCAGCTGACAAGCCACTATTTGAATAATTGAAAACGACTCAAGTCACTGTCCTCCTGCCTTGGATTTGATCATTGTACTTTGTATGTATGTATCACAATACCACACGTACCCCATAAATATGTATAAATATTATGTGTCAAAAAACAAAATGCCATTTTATTTTTTGAGAAGGAGTCTTACTCTGTCGCCCAGGCTGGAGTGCGGTGGCGTGATCTCAACTCACTGCAACGTCCATCTCCCAGGTTCAAGCAATTCTGCCTCAGCCTCCTGAGTAGCTGGGACTACAGGCATGTGTCACCATGCCCGGCTAATTTTTGTATATTTAGTAGAGATGGGGTTTTACCACATTGGTCAAACTGCTCTGGAACTCCTGACCTCGTGATCCGCCCACTTCATCCTCCCAAAGTGCTGGGATTACAGGCATGAGCCAGCACGCCCTTTCTAAAATGCCAATTTTTAAAAAGAAAATGAATGTAATTTTAAAAACTGCTTCAGCCAGGCACAGTGGCTCATGTCTGTAATTGTAGCACTTTGGGAGGCCAAGGCAGGAGGACCATTTGAGGCCAGGAGTTTGAGAACAGACAAGGCAACATAGCAAGACCCAGTCTTTACTAAATAATTTAAAAATCAGGTGGCACATGCCTGCAGTCCTGGATACTCAGGAGCCTATAGCAGAGAAGATCACTTTAGCTCATGAGTTCGAAGTTAATGTGATTGTACCACTGCACTCTAACCTGGAAAACAGAGTGAGATCCAGTCCTTTAAAACAAAAATTGCCTTGTCCATACTTTAGAGTCAAGGGATTTAAAAAAAAAAAAAAAAAAACTACCTTTTTAAAATGGTGTCTTAGAGCGTCAAACCTTGGTTTAGAAACCTTGGAGGAAGTTGCTTTAATGAGTTATGGTGTCAGTTTTCTTAAGGGAAGAATGGGTTTTAAAATCTGACCTCATGGTACCATTGTCTAGACTGGTGTCTACACTATCTCTACCTTGAAAAATGTAAATACATTATTGCTCTTTGACTCACAGCAAACCATGATATAAACTGGTTATCTTTATATATCAGTACAGTTTTTTTTCTGTGAGTATTATTACCCAAAGTTTCCAAGTAAAGATTTTCAAGGGAAACAGCTGTGGTTTGAAAAGGTTTGTGATAATCCAGATGGTTTCTTTGAGGATAAATCTACTTGGTCATTTAAAATTAAAGTCTTTCAGTACAGTTGAGTGTTTTCTTTATGATTTTAAATACACTACCGTGTGTGTGTGTGTGTGAGAGAGAGAGAGAGAGAGAGAGAGAGAAGTGAGAGCGTGTGTGTGTGTGTGTGTCTGTGTGTGTGTGGCTACCACTGGTCTTTGTTTGGGGCTTTATCTTTGGAAACAGCAAAAATCTCATATCACTGTCTCAAATTATCTAGCAGCTAAGCAAGCAAAATACCTGAGGGAACTCTTCATGACAGCAGAAACTATTAGTGAAAAAATACAGCGAGACACCAGTTACCCTGTGTGGAATACGTCGCACTCAGCCTCTCTGGGAATTGCCACTCTCCACTTCTGATCCATGATGATATAATCATAGCTCACAATTATAATACTGATTACAGATTGCTTTCCAAGCTGAACATATGCAACTGTATTGCTAAACTTACCAATTTCTGGGAATCTAGTCGTCAAAAGTGTCCACATCCCTGCAGCAGGCCTCTGGGGAAGTAGACAGGTGACAGGTGGGAAATGGGAAACCAGGGCTTTCTGTACCTCTCTCCTTCCCTCGGTGCCCAGGGTCTTCTTGCTGCTTCCTGGCTGCCCAGAGATGCTCCCTGTGAGGCTCTCCCGGGCCTACCTTCACAGACAGCGCATGGTGCCCCTGAACCTACCTTCTGTGCTTTTTCCGTCTTACATTCCCTTCCGAGGGGCCCTGCGAGATGTTGACAGTGATCACAGTGACATCAGTGGCCAGTAAGATCTAGTGTGTTTCGACTTTAAGTTACAGAGAATCAGCACAGTCTTTCTGAAGTCAACAGGAGAAGTCATCACTAGTGGAACTGCTAGGCTCTGTATGGACCTAAGACTGTGATATTTGGTTCTGGAATCACCTCTCCCAAGTTATCCACTGGACCTGATTGACCTGTGAATTTTAAAAGTCCTGGTGATGAGTCGTGGGAGAGGCTTGATAAACTGGCACCTTGATAGAGGATGATGTTTTTTGTGTTTATGGGTTTTCTTGCTTCAAGGACCAAAGCTTTAACTATTTACAGTGAATTGTTTCAAGGAGGTCCTTGAAGGATATCCTGAAGTCACCTGGGCATGGAGCATCATGTTTGTCTTTTCCAAATAGTCTGCTGCCACTGGCAGAAGCTCCTGGATGAGTGGATAAGCCATGGTGTGAACCTACAATGCAGGTGCTTGTTAAACAGTGTCAAATGAGCAAAGTGGAAAAATGTGAAGCTGCAGAAATGACCAGCATTAAGCAATGGGAGGATTGAGACGTGCAGAACCACCTGGTTCATCTGACTGCATCAGCCTGTGCTGTTCCCCAGAGCCCCCTGCCAGTCACCTCTAACATGGAGGGGGGGTCTTTCTCTCCACTCCATAGACTATAGGGAGAGAGGAATTCTGAGGATGAAATCTGAAGCCCAACGGAGTGTCCCCTCTGATGCATGGTGCAACCAGTTACCATCGAAGAGTGCCTAGGTGTTATAGATGTGTAGCCACCCACCTTCCACTGATGTTGGAAACACACCCTGCTGGGGAGGAGGCTCATCCCCTGAATCAGGCTGCTGAGCCATCTGGTGCTGCAGCTGACCTGGAAAGGATTCCGGTACATTTCAGACCTGAGTTACAGCTGGAGTGGGGAAATCTAGGAGACAGGTGGTTCCCTTAACAGCTGTATATTTGGTTAGGGCTGGCAAGAAAGAAAATTTCATCCTTGTTGAGCCTTCATGGGTTTTCAGGGATCTGTAGTAGCTCCTTGACCTTTTGCCATAATAATTGCCATTTCAGGGAAAATAATGATATTTCTTTCTTTGTTGAAATATTGTCTGCAGGTCAGTGATCCTAAGACTTTACGGGAGCATATTAAGTGATAGGTGGATGCAAAGACTATGGTTGTTAGCTAGGAGAAGACTCAAAGAAAGTCTTTCAAACACATTCCAGTATCTGGAAAGGTACAAACTAAAGTGCTGTTGGGGAAAAACACTAATTGCTGCATATAAGCTGACTATTTGAATTTGGAAGTATTCATCCTGAAAATTTTAACATAACTTAACCAAACACTGTACTTGTTAAATGAACCATTATGCATGCCGAACGAAGTGTAAGACTTCTTTAGCCAAACAGAAGTTAAGAATGCATTTGACCCTTTTTCTTTTTTGGTCCTGAATGAAGCACTTTGGCTGTATATCCACATAGTTTTAGGGGGATATTAGGCAGACCTGGTTTTTACTTTCTGATGAGACTAGGCTGGGCCTGGTAGCTCATGCCTATAGTCTGAGGGCTTTGGGAGGCCGAGGTGGGAGGACCACTTGAGGCCAGGAGTTCAAGACCAGCCTGGGCAACATGGTCCTCCATCTCTACAAAATATTTAAAAACTAGTCAGGCATGTTAGCACATACCTGTAGTCCCAGGTACTCAGGGAAGGGGCAGGAGAACTGTTTGAGCCAAGGAGTTCAAGGCTGCAGTGAGCTATGATCATACCACTGCACTCCAGCCAGGGCAACAGAGTGACATCCTGTCTCAAAAATAAATAATTTTTAAATGATGAAACTAAAGTAACTAAGGTACTGAGGAAGTAAGATATTCCCCCCTGTAACTCATTCAGGAACTAAATGTGGGAAAAAAAAGAATCTGGGGGTTAATATTCCCAGTCTTCTTGTCTGCCAGGACCCCACATTTGTGTTACTTGCTCATTGCACAAGGGTACCCCTCTGAGGCTGTGAATGGGGGCAGAAATCCAGACTGGGTTGGGCTTATCAAGCCGTGGACTGTGGCACGGAGCTGTGCCCACCTGGAGATGAGATCCCATCCCATTCTGGAATTTGCGAAAAGGCTGAAGGCTTCCCTGCCAAAACACAGCACCTGTGGAGCTGTGCTGGGGCTAAGCTCTTGGGTCAGACAGATGACCAGTGAGGCATATTAGCAGTGTTACGTAGGAGATCCTCCTATGTGTCACACTGGAACTAGAGCTTCTCCCTGCATGATCTTAAAGAGTATTTGTTTAGATGAGTACACACTTTGAACTGAAACACTTCAGAGCTATGCATAGTTGGAAGAGGATCTGTAGTGTTAAGTCACTGACTCCACCGTACTAGTTGCAGAGGCAGAGTGGACCTTGGATGAAACTGGAAAGCATGTGAGATCCTGGGGATCTTCCCATCTCCTCTTCTGTATGTTAGACTCCTTTCATCCTTCCTTTGTCCTGTTCACCTGCCATCCCAGCAGGCTCAGATAAAGCTTCAATCTCTCCCTTTCTGAAAAACAAAAACCACCCACCTTCTTTTCGCTAAGAACTTTGTTCAAGAGGAAGACACTTTAAAGTAGCCAAAATCACACTAAGGTGTAATAACCAGGAACAATTAAATATCTCCTTTCTCAAGGATAGTATTTTAATATATAAATAGCCAATGGACTACACCGTCCTGGTGGATTCTCAGGCAGCAGGACATGGCAGGGATTTTGCCTGCGTGTCTAGGGCAGGAGCATTCCCTTTATCCCTGAGACCACTGTGTGTTGGTCAAAGCTCTCCACAGCTGGCTCACACAGAAGTGCACACAATTCGCTCAGTTTACATCAGCATTGTTTCTTGTTGCTTTTATCTTAGCGTTGTTCAGTACTCTATTGTCTGTTTTCATTTTCCTTGTCATAACACTGTTCTTCCAGGCCAACCTAAACTCTTCATTCTTGGCTCCAGCATGGCTAAACTGGTGTCGGTTTTGCATCTCCTGAACTTATTCTTTCGTAATTTCCTTTTGGTCAGCCAGTAAACTGCTCCATTCCTAAATCTTCTTTTTTTAAACATCTCATCCCCAAAAGTTACCTGCTTGAAAGTATAAGATTCTGCTTTCTGTTTTTTTCTCTTTTTTTTTTTTTATACTGTGATTATTAACTGAGATGGTGATTCACAACTTCCCCATTGCTTCCTTATCCGGAAGCTAACCCCATAAGCCCAGGACAGGGAAAGGAGAACTTACTGAGACTGTGTTTGCTGGAAGCATTTAGTAAGGCTTGTCCTGTTTTTCTTTCTATACCAAGCCTAATGAGACATGGTTGGTATTTTTCTTCTAACAATGGCTACTGGAAGCTGTGATGTTAGTTTTCTATTGGAAAGTATTCCCTGATAGGAAGCAATTCCTATGGCTTTTCCGGGGCTTACATCACACCAATGAAGCTGAACTCACTAGTGAAGTTGATCATTTCAGTAAAAAATCTACCATCAAGAAGCAGGGCCAAGTGGATTCTGGTCACAGAACTCAAAATAGCTGAAATAAGACACTTGTGGAAATGGCCAGTCTCTTCAGCTGCGATTCTTTGAAGAAATGTCATAATGTTCAGTTCCCTTCATCATTCAAGTGATATATTTGAAGAGTTTCTGATCCTTGGGCACATGGAGTTTTTGAAATGCCAAGATTCTATGGTCATAGTCTACCTTGTCCAAAAGGTAAAGGTTTTATATATATTGACTGTCAGTAGACTCTAACTAAATCCAGTGTAAAATGACAAGGTTCCAAATGAGGAAGAATCTGGGATGTCTTTGAGAATCCTACGTGAATGAGAATTATACTTTATTTTCCCCCTGGCATGGGAGAACCTCTCAAAGCTTGTCTGGCTCCATACATTACGTTCCTTCAGTAAAGTCAAGATAAAATATCTAGTCTTGGTGAATGCATCACTTGACTTTTTTCTTCAACCACTTACCAAAGACAGCCCAGATCAAAGGTTAGCATCTTTATTCCTTTAATTGCAGAAGTTTTTGTCCTGTCCTTTTCCCAAACTAATTGTGCTGAGAAACTGCATACTGATGAACAAATTGTTAGCCAATATTTTATCTTTCTCTACAAGTTGAAGAAGGTGCAAGCCCTCCTCCAGGACCCAGAAAGAATGGCCTAGGATTTCCATACAACTCTTTGGTGGAGCAGGTTGGTTGGGAAAAAGATATATGCTGGCCTTCCCTGAAGGGCCAGGAACTCCCACAGGCTCTTGAAAAGGAGGAATCAACATGTTGCCAGTTAGTGTGCTGCAGCCTGTGTAATGCATGGGCCACAGTCCACTGACATGTGTTTGGGCATGTACCCATCTGTATTGTAGCTTAATTTCTAAACCACTTAAAATACAGTCTTGCATATTGGCAAACAAGTATTGAGGGTGATGTGTACAGAACTTCGCATCATGTACTGTGGTGGAGATAAGGAAGAAGGCACTAGCCCAGCTTTTAAGAAGCTTATAATACAGTTGTCTGAACCTGTGAGGTTGGAAAGTCTTTCAAAAGTGTGATGTTCTGGAGATACCCTTTAAGAAAATTACAATTAATGTAAGCTTGTGCTGCTGTTATTGTGATGAAATACTTCTCTTCATGTAGCTGGTATAATGCAGGTCCCATTCACACCTCACCCATTCCACCACCACCTCCCACCCTCCTTCCTGAATAGCTGTATTCCAGAGAGGTGAGGCACGGAGTCAGGAATTGATCTCCAAAGTGGGTATAGCTAATAAATATGATTTAGGATGAAAAGGTACTGTGTAAATGCTTGAGATGTTGTTATTGCTGTTCTCATATGCTTTATTATTTTTAAATTGTGCATCCTTTTAAGCAGATTATTTGTTCGCCACAGTCTCCATTATATCTAAGCAAAGCATTCACAGAAATTTCTAAAACCTTTTCATTTCTCTCTGTAGGTTGTTGTTTCGTAACATTTTATACAAGAAAAGCTGCACTTGAGGCCCAGAATGCACTGCACAATATTAAAACTTTACCTGGGGTGAGTCGGTTTACTTTTGTACCAGAATCACTTTATTGCTTGAAAATGGTCCTTTCAACTGAAGGTTCTAGTTATGGGCTCTTAGTGCCAAAAATGACTTTGGTCTTTTGAGGAGTGTGTGCTGACCCCCCGGTTCCCTGCAGCAGCCACACCAGCTGGCCAGCCCATAAAGGAGCGCTGGCATTAACGCTGACAGGAAGCATTTTCAAATAGTGTGTCCCCTGGTTAGAAAATCAGAGTGACCCCCCTGGGCAGCTGCCACTGCCAAAGAGTATTGGGTGGGCTAAGATTTTAAAAGGAAAAAAAAAAAAAAAACTAACACAAGAGGAGCAAATGGAAAAGAAAAAGCTTTTATTCGCCAGGAGCTCCTTTTCAAATTTTGTCTTTAGATTTTCTTTTGAAAGGACAAAATGTACCCTGTACGGCCATAATATTAAGCCTCCTAATGGTTTCTAAACAGTCAATGGTGGTTAACAAAGTCAATGTTTTAATGCCTAATTTGTGGCTTCATGTTGATACAGGACAGAAAATAAAAAGCTTACCTTTTTTTTTTCAATTTCCTTCCCAATAATATTTGATACTTGGCACAATTCATCAGAAAGGAACTGATGTTGCATGTAGGAGCACCAGAATACATTTTTTTCTAAAGTATTTTTTGGCATTTTTATATACTTCTTGCTATTACCAATTTCCTGATGCTGTTTGGATGTTTTCCCCATTGACCCAAATGTCAGTGATGAGTTCATTCAATATCATAATGACTTGCATTTGTTATAATGAAAAACCTGTGGTAACTAGTGCAAGGATAATGATTTTATTAAAACCTGGTTTGATAAGAAGAAAGATAAGATAATGTTCCTAATGTTTTCAGGGTATAATTCTACCTTTGTGTCATTTATTTGTCTCTGAACACATACACAAATGTCTGTGTGCATATACACATGCACACATAACCATTGAACCCCCCCAAACCCCAAGAAAAGATAGCATTTGTATGATTCATCCTAGACTCATTCAGAATACAAGATTGTAGTGACAAGAAGCTCAACAAAAGATTTTCAGAACATTAGCTTCTTAATCACCCAGAAGTCATAAATTATGAACCTTGATCTTGAATCATGCTACTTTGGTATTTCCCTTTGTATGTGAGGAAATCAAAGAATAGAAGTTTCAAAAAAGCAAGTGTGTGGTCCCACAATGGTCCCTCCCAGTTCCACTGCATCTCTCTGAAACTGCTAACATGGTTCTTAGTAAAGCTGCTTTTATTGAGTCTAAGTGCTTCGCTCAGTGACTTTAAAAAAAATAGTATTATTTCCTCTGCATTCTTCATGTAAATGAATTTTTTAACACAGATTCTGGGAGATTGCAGTGTTCTGTCACATTATGGAATGAAAGAACCAAGGCAAATATTTACTGACTCAGCCAACGATAGAAGAAAATAATTTTTATTTCCCAGACTCCTAATCAAACCCAGAGACCACTTTGTTTTTCTTCTTTTAAAAAGAAATGCTTTTTCAGTAATTAGCATGCAAAATCCCTTCTAGGTGTGTTTGTTAAAATTACTTGAGACATGAACTGTTGTTTATTTAGTGTTTAAGGTATGGTGTAGTTTGACACCGAGTCACATCGTATTTTAAATGAAAGCAAAGCTTGGTGAATTTGTATTTATCCCTCTACTAGAAGCCCAGCTCCTAGCATGTGATCTTCATAGTCGAAGGTGCGCTCAAGAAACCGAGAGTGTATATGATGAATGGGGCATGTTGAAATGCGTAAAAGTGACTTATGAGTATGCTTCTGTTTGGGATATCTTACACTGACTCTTAGAAAATAATGTGTTTTATATTTTTAGAAAGTTGTACGTGTGTTATTTGCTTTCTTCCTAAAAATTCTGCATTAGAGACCCACTGTCAAGGACAATAATTTGGGAGTTGGAAAAGATGGTCGGTGGATTATTTTTGGTTTTCTCCTCATCTAGTTTCCTATGCCCAATTACTTGAGGCAGGTTGAAGGAAAATTTGAAAAGTCAGATCTGATTTGTGAGGCTGATAGCCTTTCCAGTGTACATACTTGCTCCATTTGCCATTTCAAATATGGCAAATGAGGATAGAGTTTCCCATCTTGCATTTATGTACAGCTTCATCCAATAAACATTACCCTTAACAGCTATAGGAAGAACATGAAAGTGGTTGCCTTTTAGCTGGGTGAGCCTTTGGTGGACAGAAAGAAATGGGACCAGACATAAAAGATTAATGCATATTCTTGGAAAAAATATTACAGGGTGCCTTGCTGTTTGATTACAAGCCTTGGAATTAGTCAACATTTCCATAATTCTAAACCAATATACACCTGTTTTCCCACTGTGATGTGAAGGCACAACTTAATTTAACAGAAACCCCGCTGTGCTAAATCTCTCATTAAATACCAAGTGAGTTCGGTAATTTAAAGTTGTATGCTACTATTTTAACTGGTTGCCTTCATATTATGAAATTAATAAGAAATTAATGATGCACTTTACCATATGCCTTCAATTTCTTTCTGAATAAAAATAAAAGGGATAAAGAAAAAATGCATCAGCAGCTGACACTTTAAAGCTTTTCTGGTTGTAATCATTTTCCTGCAGATAAAATCCATTAAAAAGTCACTTGCTGCCTTTTTGCTAAAGTGTCCAAAACTTTCTATGTAAAACAAGATCAGATAATGCTAGGGCTTTTTTCTATGCAGTTTTCTTTTGTAGTTGATATTTCGTTTCATGAGGAACTTTTATTATGCAGCCAAGCTTGATTGATGTTTCTTGAGGGAAACAAAGAACTCAGTTAGTATAGGACACAGAAACAAGCTGATAGGACGGTCTGTTGTGCAATCAAAAGTACCTGCTCGAAGATTTTGATTTAAAGACACCCTCCTTTATGTGTTATGAATGAATTTTAGAAACCCTTTACATGGGAATGGGGGAAGGACTCGCACATTGAGTTGCAGGATCAGGGCCCTTACTGAGCAGGGTGAAATCATCGAAGACACGTTTCTCAAACCTGACTCTTACTGGGTAACCAAGGAAGACACTATTTCTTACGTCCTCTGAAATTCTCAACATAAACCCTACAAATACAATGGCAGTCATAAAGGAAGCAAACTCAACAGCTTGGTACAGAGCAAGGGATGAGGGTCTGTGAGTCATTCCCTTGGTCTGATCATGCTTCTCTAGAAGTGGTTGCTTGATGCTTAAGCAACAGATGAAATTTTAGGTACAGTGCCTTATTAGTTACTGACATTTCATGAAATGAATCCCACATGATCATGGAGTGCCTACAATGTGCCTGGCTCTAAGCTAGATATTGGCAGGAGGTAGCAGGGATCGAGCCCAAGGGGGCTTCTAGCTAATCTAGCTGGAAGGGTTAACAGTAGAGAGGTAATTAATACTTACATGATTCATATTTCATGCTTTTCTGCTGTAGACAGAATACCCATTCCACCACGCGGACACATCCTTGAGATCTCTAGTAAGTAGAGCCATTATAGCCTGAGGATACTATTGTGAGTGAATCTGCACAGACTGGGCTACTTGGTAAGCCACTGGGTTTGGTGCCTTGTGAGGTTGACTTTTCCCACTGCTGGGCCATTTGTGTTTTTGAACTAATTTTGGTTGCCTCCACTTTGATGATGTGTCAACTTGGGCTTAAAGATAGCACCCCTTGTTGAGGGTTTTATCTAGGCACAACCTAACTGGTAGTTAACTCAGTAGAAATGTCATTATCTACCATTGTGTTTCCTGGAGGGAAATTTTCAAGGCACGGTGCGTGAGTTTCATTTTGTTTTTGTTGACCTAATTTAGCTCAATTAAAAAATAAAGTTGGCCGTGCTCGGTGGCTCACACCTGTAATCCCAGCATTTTGGGAGGCCAAGGTGGGTGGATCATGTGAGGTCAGGAGTTTGAGGCCAGCCTAATCAACATAGAGAAACTCCACCTCTACTCAAAATACAAAATTAGCCAAACATAATGGTGCATGCCTGTAATCTCAGCTACTCAGGAGGTTGAGGCAGGAGAATCACTTGCACCTGGGAGATGGAGGTTGCAGTGAGCCAAGATCTTACCATTGCACTCTAGCCCTGTCAACAAGAGCAAAACTCTGTCTCAAAAAAAAAAAAAAAAAGTAAAATAAGACCTTAATTGAGGCACTCAAAAACTACCAAGATCTCTTCAGTAATCAGATGTCAGGGCCAAATATCCTTGTGCTGGTGTCAGCACTGTGCTAGGTGTCATTCTTTTTTCAAGGTCTTAACACATATTGTCTCTAGTAATAAGGCTTTTGGATTGAAATCCACAGCAGTATCATTAGAGCATTCACTGTATAAATTAATTTAATTAAAGATGTAATAACAGGAATACAGTTTTGAAAAACCTCTTAAATTTTAACAGCAAGGAGGAAACTGTGGAATCTAAATGTCTTGTAAAATATTAATTGCAAATTTCTTCGAGACATCTTCTCTGAATATGCCTTACCCATTTCTTTTTCGAATCACCACCAGTTTTATTAAATGCAGTTTATATTAAGGAGTTATTGCCCTAAGAGAACATTTGTTTAGAGTGCTCCATTTTAGCAGCAGCATGCCAAAAGATGTTTTATGGTAACCCATGCAAGGTGAGCAAGGACTGCTGGAGATCTGGGGTAGAAAAACAAATGAGCCTGATCCAATGGGAAGAGGCAGGAAGGGAAATGGCCTCTTGGGACAAATATGTTCACCCAGGTGGAATGAATGGGCCCCTTCCTGGCCTGCCCTGGAAGAGATAATGTACCCGTGTGGGTACACCTTCCTCCCAGGCAGGCTTCACTCCATGGAATTGTCCCCTCTGTTCTTTCATAGTGGAGTGCTGCGGTTTGTTACTCTCTGCAGCAAGAAAGCTCGACTCTCACTGGGGGCAAATTCCATTTGCCCGTTTGAATGCATTTTGAGGTGTTCATTTTCTTTGAACCACCTCTCCTACTTATTGATAGGTATTAATGCCTTTGTTCTCTGAGCTGTGATTATCATTTTATCATTGTCATCATCATCATCATCATTTTTGCCATAAAATCTCTCAAACCTGATCTCATGTGTCAGGGAAATTTCTGCTGAAACCATCCCATTTGAATCAAAGCCTAACTGGGCCAAGTTAGAGTATTTTTTCTCAAATGCCCTTGATTTAAAATTGTTACGGAAAAATAAAAAAAATCTATCTGTATGAACAGGTTTGAGTCCTCAAAGGCTTGTGCCTTGTGGGGTACACAGAGCATGGATTCATTTCTTTATTCAGCAACTACATATTGAACATTTATTGTTGGCCAGGCAGTATTCTAGATATCAGGGTACTGCAGTAGCAGCCATGCCCTTTATAACCGAGTCACCGAAACACAGAACCTGCCACCATGCCTACATGTGGTACGTGTTTAGTAAATGAAATATTTCCAAAGGAGAACAGTTTTCTGGAAAAAAAGATAATTCTGCCTAAAAATATTTCACATGTACGTGTTGGAGAGGGTGCAGTGATGGTGAGCCCTGCCTCCCACCGTCTTCACAGTGAGGGGCTGAGCAGGGTACTGCCTGAGGAGCTTCCTGAGCCCTGAGTAAACATTCCTCGAAAGGCACTGTGTCTACTTCATCGTTTGTGTAGGTGTGAACTCTCCTTGTAAAGCACCCCAACATATGAACCTGTGTGGAACATTCAGGTATTCCACACATGTATTCTGTGGAGTGTGTCAGTCAGGACATCCATTTAGTGCACGTGCTTCAGATTTACATTTGCAGAATATGGCCTGGGCTGACACATTTGGCCTCATCGGGCTGACAAATTTGGCCTCACCAGACTGCCTAGGAGGAGCCATTTCCCTGCCATCTGTGTTTTCATACAACACTCAGATCTCCTACAAATAAAAGCCAAACAGACAAAATAAGGACTTTGTTTCTCTTGGACATTAGTTTTTAAGGACTGTGACGGAGAGTAGCAGGGGGAGCTCTGGAGGAGTCTTTGGAGGTCCAGAAGCCCCTTCCCCCTGCAGGAGTCACAGCAGTATGAAAGGGGTAGGTTCAAAGTATAGACACAGCCCCAAGTTGGGCTCAACCAGGGGCATCACGATGGCTCCCAGCTCACCAGGGTAGACCCAGGAGAGGAAGTTGGAGGATGGAAGGAAATCCTGGGCACAGTAAGTTCCAGTCTGCAGGCCCAGGCCCCAGGGAGATGGGAAAATATATTTTAATACTTAATAAAAGGCCATTACAAGTTGTCTATTTCACTAGCCATAAAGTTTTATACACTACCTGAGGAGCAAGTTGTTTTGCTTTTAGCTGGCAGTCATTGAATCAGTAATGTTGATGGGCAGTTATTTACATATGGTTTTGATTAAAATAAAAAAAAAAGTTACTTTTAAAACATGACCTACTCAGTACAAGGAATTGCATGAGAAAAAGTTTATGAGAATTCCTCAGTGGTGCAAAGCTGAAAATGCCAGCACAGGATTACAGCAGGGAGTAGCCACACCATTTTTGGCCATAGAAGTCAATGGAAGGCATTACTGTTTAGTTTTGCAAACAGCGTGGTCTCAGCTATATCCCTAATTAGTAGGACTGTTGCTGGGGCTGATGAGAGAGAGTATGTGAATGCACTGGTACTGGTGCCTGATCAGGTTTGCAAAAGTGCCTTGTGTCATTGCTTGAGGGATACTAGTATCTCATTATTATCTTGTGAGGGGATGGTAGGATGGTACAGTGGCAAAATGAAGCCATCGTTACATTTCAGAGATAATCATTTGTCTATGACAGCCCAAGATGAAACTGGGAATATGCAGTTCACTTATGTAGACCTTAGTTCCTGAAAGGTTGATAGGATTTCAAAAGAAGATTGTGGGGGAGGCGGGGGATCCATGAATTTGATTAAAGGTCTGGATAGAATTGCAGAGGAAGGAGTGAGTTATGATAATCAAATGATGAAAGGAAAAGTTTGAAATATGCCTATAAAATTGTCCAAATTCTGTCATTGGCATATGGGGTTTCTGTAAGAACTCATCCCTAAGAATATCATAGTGTCCTGGACAGATCTGGAATCATTGACATGAGCTGGGTGTAACTTGGGAGACAATGTACAGGTGAAGTGGGCTGGTGAGTTCAGAGCCTGGAGCTTTATGACACACAAAAAGTATATGACATGGGTAGGTGTGGAGAAGACTTGTACCAGGAACACCAAGGTTCTTCCCCCATACACTAGGAAATAGAGGATAGCTGAGCTTGGGGCAGCCAAGGCCAGGATCAGAGGGAGTCAGGGCCCTGGATGGTTAGTGCAGGGAAGTGCACTGGATACTTAAGGGTAGGGGTGGGGGTGGGGGTCAGGGTAGAAGCTTCCTCTGTCCCTCTGCTCATTTCAGCCATAAATAGTCATAGCATACAGGTGCCTGGGAAATCTCATTAGTATTGTGATATAAGCTGTTGAAGTTGGTTTGATAATGAAGGCATATTTCAGGGCCATATCCTCACAGCTCTCACTGCCCACCAGCCACGGAGATGAATGGATAAACAGTAAACAGCGTGTGTGGCGGTCGCAGGAAGGGATGCTGTGACAGAGGTGCTCTTGCATGCTCCTCATCGTTCCTGCCTTTCACTGCTTCCCGTTGACAGTCAAAACACACATTCGTGCTGCCATCCACTCCTCCTCCAGCCTTAAAAATGCTTGAAATACCTTCTGTACTTGATCTGCAAAACAAAATGTGTCAACTGAGTGACTCTTTCCAGTCTTGCAAAACTCTTCTTTGCTGTCCATGCGTTGTCTGTGGTCATGTTCTATTTAATAGAAAACTCTATACTGTGACTTGACTTGGTTCTATGATGCATTGGTCATTTTAGAGTGCTTTATGCAGAGAAATCTGGATTATTCAAGCTTTGTCTATCCACTTTGAGATTCTCTGGGTATCTGCTTTCCTCTCTGGTTGGGAACCGACAGGGAGTTGAGCAGTCATCATTCTTCCACTGGGGAGCAGAGAAAGCAGAGGGAAAGGGAATGGACTCGAACAAGTCAGTTTATTTCCTTGTTTACAGCCTTGGTTTGACAAGAAAGGGTGTTTAACCTAATGAGGTTTCAGGATTATTGGTGGATTTCTTTTTATCTATTTGATTCCTGTCCTGGCTAACATGGATAAGTGACTCATCTTTGTTTGTAAATGGCTTTATAGGGTTATTTGTTATCCCTTCTAAAAATAATTCAGGTGATGTATCGATAGCGTTCACCTTGTTATACTGAGGACATCTCTGAAGTGCCAGAGATTAACTTTTCTGACCTCCCTTAGCAAAGCAGTGATGGACCTGGAATTAGAAGTCATGGGCTGAGTGCGGTGGCTCATGCCTGTAATCCTAGCACTTTGGGAGGACAAGGCGGATGGACCATGAGGTCAGGAGATCAAGACCATCCTGGCCAGCGTGTTGAAACCCCGTCCTTACTAAAAATACAAAAATAAGCTGGGCATGGTGGCAGGTGCCTGTAATCACAGCTACTCGGGAGACTGAGGCAGGAGAATCCCTTGAACCCAGCAGGTGGAGGTTGCAGTGAGCTGAGATTGTGCCACTGCACTCCAGCCGGGTGACAGAGCAAGACTCCGTCTCAAAAAAAAAAAAGTTGTAGTTGCTAGGACTCCCTGTGGGTTGGCCTCATGGTGGGGATTTAGGTGTCACTGACTGCATTGTAGGGCAGAAGGGGCGTGGCTCAAGAGGCCAGCACAGCACAATAGGAAGAATCACCAAAACGAAAGTGGCTCCTCTGCATGGGTTCCCGTGGGGAGGCTCCATGGCTGTTGTTAAATTTTCACAACTCCACAGGACACTTGATGTATACCCTGTTTTAGTGACAGGCTGAAACTCAAGATCAGTAACTTGTCTGAGGTTATACAGCTAGCCCCTGAGTTTACAGGCAGTTGGGTAGAATCGGCATGCCTGGACTCTAAGCCAAGGAACTTTGCATTCTGCTGTGTGTTGGGTGCCAGCTTGCCAGTCCCGGCTCCTGCTGGCAGGTGGAGGGTCTCAGAAGGACCACATTTGCCCCTTTGGCGCTGACACAAGATAAATCTGCATTCTTAGTCCTGCCCCACTACTGCAGCTCATCATGGATGTGGAACAGCAGGGCCATGACAGTTCTGGCTGTGTCACATGGCATGGACCTGCTGACAGGGTGCAGTGGTGTGAACCGAGAAGTCACCTGGGCTGTCAGTGGCCACACACACACACACACACACACACACACACACACACATGCATACACACGAGCTGGTCCTGCCATAGCAGGAGCCTCAGGGCACCTGGCTACAGCTCTGCCCGAAACAGGAAACTATGTTCCCTGCATAGGCACAGGTCCTGAAAAACACTCAGTGAGTGAGGCAAGGTGTTTGCTAGAAACTTTGGAGCTTGAGGTTACTAAAACGGAACTTTCTAAGGGGAAGCAGTAGATCAAAGAAGTCATTACTGTAAGAGGAACTGCTTTGCGAAGTGATTATAAATGCACCATCTTTCTTCAGAGGACTGTAGCTTTACCAGCATCATCTCATTGACATTCATGTTATTAGGATGCATTTCTTTATCTGCATCCACAGGCCTTCAGTCCCAATCCACAATCTGCATTTTAATGCCCATCTCCATCCAGCTGTCCTTGGCATTGCTCTGCTTCCGTGGTCCACAGACAGGGGAAGGGCAGAGTATGGAGACTCACCCTGGAAGAGTGAGCAGGACTCTTTTCCCTGCAACCCCAAGAATTAGGCTGCAGGACAAGGGGCTGAGGTTGTGAGACAAACAGAAACCTCAACCTGCCTGCCATCATTACACCCTGCTGCTGTAAACACCTGGAGGCCTGTAGAAAGTGACTGTTCTACCCTGTTGTATTATTAACGAGGAAATGATTGTCCAAGCAGTGAAGTCTGCATAACCATCTAAGCTGCTGCTGCTGACAAAGGGCCAGACTCACCACCACAAACCAGGGCACTGAGAGGTAGAACCAGGCAGCCCATGCCACAGGTGCTGCAATAGAATGAACATGGCCCCATGAGACAGCAGCTGCTGCTGTCCCTGTCACGGCAAAGTCAAGGGCAGGGAGGACGGGTGGCAGGCGTGCTCTTTATGAAGTGATCACGAGTGTCAGAAGCTTGGATATCCCTGCCCTCCCAGTTCGTCATCAAGAGGGAGGCCAGTTAGGATCAAAAGCTGAACACTGGCCAGGACATTAGGGCCAGTTCTCAGTTGGGTCTGTCTTGCCATCTCATTGTGGTTTCTGCTGTTATCTGCTGTTAGATTCTGCTGGAGTCTAAGTGATAGATGTATTATGAGGCAGAAGCTCAGGCCACCTCTGCCTCTATCTTAGTTACAACAGTCAGAGCCAATGATGTCATGGTGGCCACTGGCAGCTGGGGTTAGAGGTAGTTGTCTGCCATCTTTAGGCTGGTACTTTCTGCTACACTGTCATGCATCAGCGATGGGGTACCAACTGAGAGCAAAGCATTGGCTCCTACAAACTCATCTCCTCTCCTGGAGGCTTAACTGAGTGACGTGGGTCATCGGCCATTTTTTAATCTGTGACGTTCCGCACTTTGTGTACTTGCCAGCAGATACACAGTATCATTGTTTCCTAAGAGCGTGGATTTAAATACATGCCAGGAAACTGTGCAGGTATTTCACATTTAAGTAGCATATGGGGCTCTGGAGTCGAGAAGTCACAGGGATTAGGAAAGAGAAAATGAATTGCTGTCATTGCATATATGTTACATGCTAGGTAAATGTCAGAACAGTAGTCACAGAACTTCAGGATATTTCTAGCATATTTTGGCGTATACATGTTTTGTCTACATAATGGATATCTGTCAGTGGCTTTCAGAATTCAAATAATTTTAGTCAAATACACTAAATGCTCAAGTATTAAAAGTAGTTGTAACAGTTAACATCTACTGAGTGTTTACGGTGTCCTTGGAACTATGCCAAGAACTTAATATATACTTGATTTCATATAAATAATAAAATAATAAGATAGTAATTTTTTTCCTAACCTGGTTGCTTTTTCAACTAGAAGTCTATTGTTGTACGTTCAAGAGAGTTAAAGTGGCTGCACTTCTTAGAGAAAATTTCTCTAATGATAAATCAATGAGTATCTTTTATAGGTAATAATTTACCTACTTTAACTAGATACAAGCATGATATGAAAGAGACATGTCAGTTAATTGAAGCTAACCTCATCCTATCTTCCTTACATTGCTCATATCTGACTTGTGATTTACTAATATTTATAAGATGTCATTTAGGTGCAGGAGCAGTAGCCTCGATTTTGATCTTTGGTGTCTTCTGCAGCTCATAGAGGTACTAACTATAATCAAACCCCACCCACATCCCCCCCCAACAACAACAAAAAAACCTTGGAAGTACCATTTTATCATTTATTAGAGAATTTCAGTCACTGAGTTAACCTAATTCACTCCTAAGGCAGAGTTACCTAGATTTTAAAAACTCTGTAGGTCATTAAGGAAAACTAAACATCATCAGTTTGGAAATACTTGAGAGTCCAAAGCCCAGGAAATCCTGTAGCTGATTTCAGTCGGCTTGTGTTTCTTTGAATGTTATGTGGGTCAACAGAGGAAGAAAGGACCTGTGCAAGAAAGTAGGCCATATGGAATCATAGATCTCAGACCATAGAAGCATGTCCTGTCCCAGCTCCTCACTTGATAGATGAGGAAACTGAAGCTCAGAAAGGTGGGATGACAGGTGACATGCTGAAGGTCACGCCCATCAGTGCTGGGGTGAGTACAGATCATATCTCCTAACCTTGAGCCTATTGCTCTCTTCAGCAAACTACACCCCCATGATTTCTCTGTAAGGTTATGCCAAACATATCATCTTAAAGAATCAGAAATCCAGAATCCAAATTGCCAATCTATTCGTAGCGTTTCACTCCATGATGTGAGGCTATTGAATTTGGTGTTTCCTTTTCTCGTTTCCATTCTCTGAGAAAGACCCAGAAACCTAATAATAACATTCTTCTTGGCCATTTACCTGAAACGATAGGTGAAGTAGATGAATTTATAAAGAACTGATGAAGACAAAGGAAAGCGGTCGTTAGTACTCAAGTCCCTTTGCATGTAAAACTAGGGCACTGATTCGCAGCTTCTGCTGCACAGTAGTAGAGTCCCCTTGGGAGCTTTTAAAACCATGCCTGGGCCACACCACAGTCAAATCAGACTCACTTGGGATAAGAGTCTGGCATCAGTTTTTTTGTTTTTTTGTGGTGGTGGTGGTTGTTGTTTTTGAGACAGAGTCTTGCTCTGTATTGCTCTATTGGCTGGAGTGCAGTGGTGCAATCTCAGCTCACTGCAACCTCCACCTTCCAGGTTCACACAATTCTCCTACCTCAGCCTCCCAAGTAGCTGGGATTACAGGCACATGCCACCATATCCAGCTAATTTTTGTATTTTTAGCAGAGACGGGGTTTTGCTATGTTGGCCAGGCTATTCTTGAACTTCTAACCTCAAGTGGTCCACCTACCTCAGCCTCCCAAAGTGCTGGATTACAGGTGTGAGCCACCATGCCCGGCCTAGTATACTTAAAGCTCCCCAAATGATTCCAGTGTGCAGGCAAGTTTTAGAACCCCTGTTAAGAGAATTAACCATCATTGACCCCAAGGGTTAGGTGGTGGTGACATAACTTCTTTCCTTCTTCTGCTGTTCATCTAGATGTACACGCACATACTCTGAGTCCCACAGGTACACTAGAGTTTTGCTCCTCAAGTAGCAGTGACATCTGAGAAAGTGTTAGAAATGCAAACGTGGAGGCCCTATCCCCAGACCTGCATTTAAACTAGATTCCTGGGTCTTATGCGTTCACACAAAAATAATCATGTGAGGTGACAGTTAACGAACTTGATTGTGAACATTGTTTCACAATGCATCTATATATCAGAACAGCACACTGAAAAAGATAAAATTTAAAAATGTTTTTAAATTGAAAACACTAAATCCTGGGTGACATGGGTACAGAGCAAAGTTTGAGAAGTGCTGTTGTGTAGAACCAGGCCTCACCGATGCTGTTGCCCTGGGAGTCCCTCACAGGGCACTGGAGGACAGCCCTGTGTCTGTGTGCTTGCACACTGCTTCCAAGTGCTGGGTTGCTGTGTTCCCTCATCTGAATACCAAAGTCAAGAGAGATCCTCTGGAGAGGTTGCCACCCTCCCTGTTACCTTTCAGACATTCTGAAGTTGGGGTGGCATGGAGCAGCCTGACCGTGCAGGAAAGGAGGTGAGAAAGTAAATGGAGATGTGAGGGCATCCCGGATTTTCTAGCATCCTTGGATGAGCAACTGGATTTTTCCTTCCCAATCATCCTCTAAATTCTGCTGGGAAATCTCTGAATGGTACTTACATAGAATTAATATGTGTCAGACCATAAGGGGATGAATGGAAATGCTGCTATTTTAAGCACAGTTTTTCTGGCCAGAATAAGCTAATTGTAAAGCATGAGGAGCAATTTTCTGCCACAAAGAGTTAATCTGTAATATTCAGCAGTTCATTTCCACCTTCCAGAAACCATAGGAGTGTAGAGTCTTGCTGTTTCATCATTCACGGACTTGAAATTCCTTACCAGGAAAGCAAAGCATTTATTATCCTTTTTCTCTTGATATCCACAGCTTGAGAGACTTTTGCTGACAAAGAAAATTTAACTACCACATGAATGCTAGAGTGGAATATACTATCGCATAATGAGGGATGCTGTGTCTATGTATGTATTTGCAATTTGGGAGGCTTACAAAGAATGTCATCTGCCCTGAACGGTGTAAGATTTCTCCTTGAGCAAGTTCTGAGTTCTTGTTTTTCATTCTTGTGGGTCTGGAGAAGTTTTTCACATTGTGGGTTATTCCTAATTATTGTAGGTACAACAAACATCCTGGGTTGTAGTCTGTAAGGACAAAATCATTTGTTGCTGCATAAAGCCAGAACTAAGCATGGTCAGCGCTTTTGCCTCAATCGGCAGCAGCTGCTTGTTAGACCAGCATCAAAGAGTGAGCTGCAGTTGGTTGACCAAATAAGAAAGTGATTAGAGGATCCTTGTAGAATAGGAAGCAGAGTGGGGCAAGGCAAGAGAGAACATACACCCAGAGGAGGAGACGAGCTAGGGCATCATACCACCTTGATGGTGTGTCAGCCCTGAGTAGAGGAGGGGATCCGGAAGGAATATGTCAGCTAGAAGATAAAAAGGTCCAGGCTTCCTGCAGAACTTACAGAAGCACACCCATTGTGTCCGTTTTGCTTATCGCAACCAAATGATTAACTCTTCAGGGAAAAAAAATCCTGTCTACTTGGTTTGTATATGGTTGATATCTTTCATTCTCACATTCCTCTACTCGTTTCTGTATTTCGGTATCTGATTAGAGCTGAATTAATACAGTTGGGGTTAAAAAAGAGCTTCTATCTCTCAGTGACACATTTTTGGAGATGCATAAGCCTTATTGTTTTCTTATCGGTGATGACTGTCTCTGAGTCAGATTAGTGGAGTCTCCTTCACCCTTGGTCTTGGGGAGAAAAAAAATAGAATAAGAAGTGAGTAACTCACACAGCCACAGGACCAAGTGGTCACAGTCACTACATCCACTCATTAGTGGAAATGAGCTCTGGACTCAGTGCAGTTGACTAATGGTAAAATTTCATATGTCTTGGAAGAAGGGAAAGAGCAGTGAAATATCTTCAGCTTCTAGGGTGATCATTAAAGCTCCTCCTGAGATGTGCCTTGTCGTTGTTGGCCAAGTGCATGGTACTAATTTTAAGGACACACTGTGCTATATTTTTACATAATTTGCTTCATACGAGATAGCCCACATTCATGGATAGGACCCACATTCATGGATGGGAGAAGAAAAATGGCAGAGCTTGCTGCATATTGGTTGGACTGTTATGAGGCTGTCAAAATCAATTGGGCCAACTGTCCGGTTCCCACAGCAGCATCCTAGGGTCTTGTTTAATCATGACCTTCAGCCTCTTGACAGCATTTGGTTAACAGATGCTATAGTTTGGGCTCCTTAGATGTGTTCATAGGCATTTTATCTTGACTCCATTCTCTAAACATGGCACACTCTTTAAGTTTCATTGTAATGTGGCTATTAAACATATCCAGTGTACATTAGAAAGCTTTACTAGAAAAGAAACCTACCATAGAATTCAGTAAAATTCTGAGTAATGAAAGAGTAAATACACCAGCTGGCCAAGCCTAACACTGATTTTTGAAAGGGCAGATTGGGTCAGGCCTACAGCTCAAAATGCTGGATTGGAGCAGAGCTGAGGGAAAAAGAGAAATAGACACCTTAAGCCATGTGCCTTCACACATGCAGGAGAAACGAACACTTTCTCCTAAGTTACAGGAACTTGGGTGTACTTTTTTAGAGATTGCAAGCAAAGGGTACGATCGGTTACTGCCCTTTAAACGGTGACGTGCCCTGGGTTCTGTTTTCACTGCTTTCTTCTCGAACCCGTGATTTCTTTAGGTCCCAGTGATTCCTTCTCTAGGCTTTCGCTACCTCCACAGGCTGCTGCCTGCCAAATGTTTACCTGAAAATCAGACTTCTCTGCAAAGCCCCAAACTTAGATATCCAGTATCTGCTATTGAACAGATCCATTCAAATGGTCTACAGGAAATTCCAGTACTAAAATTACTACTAACCAGGTCTTCTTCCTGTATTGCCCATCTTAAGTGAATTGGTAGGCCAACCAAGGCCAAAAGCAAGAAATCATCATCCTCATCTCCTCTTCCTGTACCTGAACTTTCTACCCCCAATTTCCAACAGTGAAGATATCCGGGATCCTACCTTAATGGCACCTCTAGAATTCCTCCCTCTTCATCAGGTTGGGATTTACCAGTTGTCATCAAGGGTAATAGAGGCACAGCAGGGATGAAATTTAGGAGGTTATCCCTGTAATCACCATGGTCACCAGTCTTCTAGATACTTTGTAGAATGGGAGAGGTAGGTATATGGGAGTTGTACATCACCCCCCCACACACACACTCACACACTCACAGGCATGTGTGAACATTGCTGCATCTTGTGTCTGAAAAATTAAAAGTGACTGCTGAGTTTAAAGGGTGAGATCCACACTCTGTACTCAGCCCCTTCTTTTTTTTCAGCTTCTGGGACATTTTTGCTCATACACTGTATCCCAGCTGTATGATAGCACACACACATTCAGTGTCTTACCCTGGGAAGGTAGAAGTGAATATTGCTTCATTGTAATCTGTGTCACATGCTTAAATGTATCATGTCACCTGCTATTCTTCATTCCCCACTATTCTTCATTCCCCACCATTGCTGACATCTCAGCCACTGCATTCTGAGCTCCAGACACCTTGAGAGGGAACATTGTCAGAACCTGGCTTAATGCCTCATACCATAGATGGTGTTTGACAAATGTTCGTTAAATAGATGAACTCTCAAAAATAACTTTTATTCATAGACACTCCTTCAACTAAAGAAATTCGAGTTCTTTACACACTGGTGGGCGGTTATGAGAGGTGGGAGGGAGGTCTTGATTCCTTCATTCCCCCCTCGCAGTCCTTTCTGTCATGTAGGTATGTTCTCCACAGACAAGAAACACAGTAGAGATATGCAGATGAAAAAAAAAAAAAGCACTCTTTACTGTAATTACAATCCTTAAGTGAATGAAGAAGGGAGTTTACAATCCTACAGCACTTTACAGTTCACTGTGTACTTTCATATATATTTTCTGATTCAGTCCTCACAGTCATGTAGTGAGTTTTCTTATAAGATCCCTGCTTCAAACGTAAGTTTACCAAGTTTTAACGAGGTCAAGTGACTTGACTAACATACTTGCAATTGGCAGAGTCGGCATTCAAACCCCGACCTTATGATTCTGTGATGTTCTTTCCACTGGAAAGCAAACATTAAGACCCAAGCTTCTCAAGTCCCCATTAAATGCTACATGTCCAGAGTTGTTAAAAATTATGAAAGTAGAAGCTGTGTCACCACAGGTCAAGGGCTGTCAATAAAGGGTTCTCGCTTTATTCCTTAATATAAAATCTCTCCCACATGCTTGTCTCACATATTCCTCATCTACGTTTACCTTTGCTATTTAAATCTTGGCTACATGCGGTATATCTGAAGGCCTGAGACTTGAATTTACTCTTTGAAAGATTGAGCTTCAGGATAAGCATATTTATAGATCAATTGAACCTTAGTCATAATTTCTGTAAGCTCTACCAACAGGTAATTTCCCAAGCTGGTGAACGATCTCACACATTAGAGTCGAAGGTAGAAACCAAAATGACACAGTGAAATTAAACTCATGAAGAATGAGCCACACTGGAGGAGAGCTCTTTCTTTAGCAAAATAGCAACCAAAGTTAGTACTGCTGTAGAAGATGAGATGAGTAAATGCAGCTGCTGAAAACAATATCTGATGTCTTGCTCAGATGTTTAATGGATTTGCATTTTTAAACATGGGTAATATGAAATAGCCCTTAAGGCATTTTGTAAAACTTGCCATTTATTTTTAGGAGGGAATTTGGTGGGGGGAGAGGGGCAGCCTCATTTGTTTAAAAGAAAAAAAAACAGATATTTAATCGTTTTTGCTTAAACATGATTAAGAAAGGAAAATTAACTCTAGTTATCTGTTTTCATTCACTCAGTACAACTCCCAAAGGCCACGGAGGTAGTTAAATAAATGGAAAAGGAATGCCGAGTGAGGCATGGTATTTATTTGTCTGTTGTAAATGAAGTTGTCATTCCTAAACCAATCAAATCATGCATTTTTTATGAGAGGTTGCAACTTGCAGAGAGGTGGAAATGTTAGACACTAATTAATAAACGTGGCTGGCAGAGCAACTCAGAAAACTCAGGACTCACAAACTAAGCTATGGAGAGGATTATTAGAATACGAAATTCAGTAGTGCTTTTCCATCGATTTCATGAAATGCCTGTATCCTGTCAGAAGGTTCAAGATAAAATACAGTCAGCTTAAATATTCCAAGTTAGTTTTGAACCAGAGATTTTAAAGATTTGCTTGTTAGAGGGGTATTTTTGTGGTGGCTTTAGATTGTCTTATAGTTCAAAGGAAACTAGAGATTACTGGATAAGCATCAATAACATGAACAGAGCATTGAAGCTACTTGGAGTGGATGGAGGTTGCCTTACATTGTACTCGAAACACTCATCAATTCCATGGTTGGTTTAGAGTCTAGTGTTGTTTTAAGCCAAGTCAGTGTTTAATTTAACTTGAATTGAAACTAGTAAATACTGCAGATGAATTATTAGGAACCTCTCCAAAACCTGAAAAAGAAAGAGTCTAAATAAATTGAACTTTTTGGACCTTTTATGAGTTATCTGAAGAGAATGTAGTTTCATTGCCATGCAGTATATGAGGTTTAACCATATGAAATGGTCACTATTAACCCATTTTTTTAAAAAGCTACAAAAACAGCAATTTCACATTAACCTAACTTGAAGTATAGATGTTTCTGTATAATAAATATACAACAGTTATATATTGGCAAAGGAAATACGTGTGTACATGCATGAGAAGGGTCATTGTGCAGTTGTGTGGATAAATGCATAGCCGAAGTTCATGGAATAGGGGATTGCCTGATTCAACTAGAAGAGAGTGTGATGCAATAATGTGAAATAGGCCTGACAGGGGAGCTTGGGGTCAAAGCGTGAAATTCCCTGAAATACAGGCCAAGAAGCTGGAAGTTAATTTGGCAGGTAATTAAGAGTTTTTGAGTGGAGGAGAAATATTTCTAGACCTGAGTTTTAGACAGATTAAAAAGGCAGTGGTGTAGAAGATGGAAGGCAATGACCAGAACTGGTGAGGAGTCTGTTTCGGGGATCCAGGTGAGCGGGAAGGAAAACTTCACTAGGGCTGTGGCCATGGAAATAGAAAAGTCTATGAGAAGGAAAAGAAATTTGATAGAGAGAGAAACTGAGAATCTCAAGGGGTAGAAAATTAAGCAAATTTAGAGCTACGCCAAAGTGTCAGGTGAGAGGTCTGGGAAGCTGGAGTAGCTGCCCCCATCCTGGAGTTGATGCTCCACAAGCAGTGGTCTCTGTCTAGCTTCTCAAGTTTGCAGTGGGGTACACAGATTCAGGTCATTTCCTATGGGGTGAGGCAGGGGTGTAGCTGAAAGATCTGAGTAGATCATCCTGGGAGACAGTGTAAGAGATCAGTGCTAACAGAGTCGTGCCCTGCTAGGAGACTCAGAAGATCCAAGTGAGGAGACTGTCTCCCAATTCGAGGCCAGCACATGTACCAGGTCCTCAAAGAGAAAATGGACACTGGGGCATATGCACAGCCACATGGGCATATGCACCCAGGGTAAGAGTTACCAGGGAGGCTGGGGGTCAGCCCACACTGGCTCTCAGGGCTTCGTTCATCTCGGTTCACAGGATGTCGAGAACTGAGCCAGTGAGCCCCACCTGACAACAGCTGGTGTGGGAGAGAGCACTGAAGGCTGAGTGAGCACTGAGGCCACAGGCAGCATCCCGGGCAGAGACAGATGTCGCAAGGATGATTTGTTATTTGGTTTGACTTGTTTCTCTCAAACTATGAGAGAATGCTGTTTGTTGGCATATATTATTGAAAGTAATGGTAAAAACTGCAATCACTTTCGCACCAACCTAATAGAATCTAGGATTGGAAATGTAAATAAACCACCAGGTCATTAAATCACGCCTTTAGTCGCCTTTAGTGGCCAGGTCAGGCATTATCATTTCAGTGCGTATTTTGCATTGTCCAGTTAGGCAGCTTGTCTAGTGTCTCAGTAAGGTCTGGAGAACATCTGGAAGAAGGAGTATTGGTGCACCCATCATTGACTTCAGAAGACAGTTCCACAAGTCAGAAAGGAATCATGGCTAAAAAGGATGTTAGTATACTTCCCACTTAATGATAAGGCAAAATTATTACCTTTCTGTTAACTTGAGCTCATTAATCAGTAGTGATTGTGATCTTCCAAATGTCACAAAAAATTCTCGTGGTCTTTTGTCATAATTGTAGCTGTCATAGTACAGCCTTATCAGCACTATAATCCTGCAAGGCTGTTCTTACATTGAATCTTTCCATTTATCTCTGTTTTCAGAATTGTTTTATACGCTTCAGTTTTTTGTGATTAAAACATACAGCTCTAAGCAGAGGATTCTAGGCAAACATAGGTATAAACTTTTGATTAAAACTAGTTTTGCTTTGTGTTGATTTGGGAGCGCAACTGACTGGATTCGTTGCTTCCTATGTCACAAAGGTACAGTGACATAGAGGGAAGAACTGAAATATTCTCAAAGAAATTTCCTGTTCACAATAACATTGCTAAACACAGAAACAACAGTACCTTCTACTGAGATTATAGCTAGTTGGGTGCCACATCTGATGGGAGGGTTAAAAAAGGGCATCTGTTTATTCACCTTTATCACAAACAGTAAAAATTGTTTCTCAGAAAAATTAAACTAAGAAAAGATGGCCCTTTTTTTGAAGAGCAGTGCTTCCGAAAGCAGTATACTCACACTTTGATCCTAGGTGTTACTTTTCATTCATGGTCTGTGCCTCTTATTTTAAGCCTATTCATTTTTCTTCTAATTTTAAGATTAAATAAAGCAAAATGAAAGCTTATGTTATTATTTAGTATGAAAACACAGAACCTAATCACAGTTAATGAGTGTAATAAATGCTAGGCTGTACCTTCTCTTATTTGGTGTGTGTTTTATACACAGAAGGTAACATAGGCTGAGTAACTAGGATGCCAAGTTACAGATGGGGTTGTGGAATGCTATCTGACAGCCGATTAGAGTAATCTGTCAGAAATGATGACTTAATCACCATAACAGACTCCAAATTCCCTCATAGAATTCCACCCAGAGTAATCTAGTTTTCCTGCAATATTTTATTTTATTTTTTGCCAGGACTAAATGGCTACATTGCTTGTTTCCACACACACCCCCGCCCCCGCCCCGGTGTACAGCATGATTTTAGTGGAAGTGTAAATAGGTAGTATCTTTACATCACGGAGGCTGATTTGGAGCCTGATAAGCCAAAAATCAGATACATAATCCTGGTTCTGTAGTTTTTCTCCATCCCTGGATTATTAGCATGTGGAGTTGAGCACTGCTAGCTGTATACATCCTAGGTGACGAAGAAAGGCCGCTCTTTCCAGTGTGTCTCTTAGCTTTCGAATGAGACCTTTTCCCCTTCCCCTAAGGGAGACTCCCACACTATGCGAAATAATAATGAAGATAATGATGACAACTTCAGTGGGCACTTACTGCGCCATCGGTGTTTTACATATGTCACACACATCGTGGCTGTCAGGAAAAAGTCATATATTTCCACTGTAGTTTTTCTTCCCCTGATTGGGAGAAGGGGATATGAGAGAAGGATAACTTCTATCTCTTTGTTGTTACCAAACTCAAATCCCCATTTTTTTTTACTGGCTTTGATCACTTGTATAGAATTATGTCAGCAAATAGTGGTTGAAAGTTTTCTGACCGGGCACGGTGGCTCATGCTTGTAATCTAGCACTTTGGGAGGCCAAGGCAAGTTGATCATCTGAGGTCAGGAGTTTGAGACCAGCCTGGCCAACATGGCAAAACCCTTTACTAAAAACAAAAAATGAGCCGGGCATGGTGGCAGGCACTTGTAATCGCAGCTACTTAGGAGGCTGAGGCATGAGAGTCCCAGGAACCCAAGAGGCAGAGGTTACAGTGAGCCAAAATCGCGCCATTGCATTCCAGCCTAGGCAACAAGAGTGAAACTGTCTCAAAAAAAAAGAAGTTTTCTGTGTGCCTACTGCGTTAACTCAATGGTGATACATAAAGCAACAACTTGAAATAGCGCTGAGACTCAAAGTTAGGTAAGTGCCGTATATTCTGCCTCCACCATGGAATTGGCATCTTCAGAAGGTAATGGTTTTTTCCCAAATTTCCAAAGCAGCGTTCAGATAAATAGGCCTTGCATAATCCAGGCAGTTAACACAAAGCCACACCCCAGGGCCTTTTGACATGCATGGTGGCTCATACAGCAATGAGTAGTCTTCACTTTGATCCGCTTTATAGATTCCAGTGTACTTTTGTGAATAAACCACAAAATGTAGGATCAATTAATGTCAATGAATCACAACCATTATTTCCTCTCACAGAATGATTGATAGTAATCTTGTTTATCTTCAGTTTGCTTCTCAGCATCTGTGTAGAACATTTCAGATAGCTTGCCCTGTGAAAGAAACCTCAGAGTCTAATCCACTGTGTGAGTTTTGAACCTCTGGATTTGAACATAAATTTAGTTCCGTCCCTGTTAGTCAAACAGCAGATTGGCTGGGGCTATACTTTCCTGGCATGGCTCTAAAGCTATGTATGTATTTTTTCATTCATTACATGTTTTTAAGCTTTCTTCCCTGCTCTTTTCATAAAACCCAAACAATAATTTTTGTTCTTGGCCTAATTATTAAGACATTGTTGTGTATATGAAAATCTACACACACAGGTATAAAATACGAGTTTCTCGTTGGAGACAGGCCTTTGGATTGAGGCAATCTTTACATGTAGTGTGGAAGAGGGAAATGATGGTAATGTTACAGATTATTCAAAACCCAAAACTTGCTTGCACCACAACTGGGTGGATGCACATCAGAGGCAGCGTTGGGTAGAGGCCTTGGGCTTGCGTTCCCACTGGACGGACCTGGGTTCGAATCCCTGCTCCACTACCTGCTTGCTATCTGACTCTGCCAAGTTATTTAGCCTGTCTCCCTTTGTTCCTCATAGGTACCATCTCTAGGGGTCTGGTCAGAATTAGGTGGGTTACCTGCATACTGAGCCTGTAGAGTGAGGGTGCCTCAAGAATGAAGGCGAAGGAGAGGTTTCCTCGGTGTTGACAGCAACTATCTAAAGGCTCCATTCTACTCACCAGGAATAGTTAGGACCTCCAGACGTGGCTTTGTCCCAGTGACTTACTTATTTTTTGAAACAGGGTCTCGCTCTGTCGCCCAGGCCAGAGTGCAGAAGTGTGATGTCAGCTCACTGCAACCTCCTCCTCCCAGGTTGAAGTGACTCTCCTGCCTCCGCCTCCTAAGTAGCTGGGATAACAGGCACATGCCACCACACCTGGCTAATTTTTGTATTTTTAGTAGAGACAGAGTTTTGCCATTTTGGCCAGGCTAGTCTCCAACTCATGACCTGAAGTTATCCACCCGCCTCATCCTCTCAAAGTGCTGAGATTGCAGGTGTGAGGCACCACACTGGGCCAGATGCTTGTTACTGATCTGGCATTATTTTTGTCATCTGTATTCTTTCTTTCACAAGTGTCCTATTAAAGGTATCTTAGCAAGTTTACCCTTGTATTACTGTTTCGTTTTGTTTTTTTTAAGTAAAGGTTCTTGTTCAGTGCTGACTGGTGTTTCTAAGTCACCATTCCTAAAGCTACCCCATCTCTGCTATATGGAGCATGATAGAACAGTGGAATGAGAATCGCTCATGAGGGAGGCAGGCAGACCTGTGTGGCTTGAGGGCGCCTTCCTATATGGTAGGAGGTCCTGTGATGGGGCACGCACTCTTTCATTTTAGGAGGTGATAGGCCTCCAGTTGGTGGCAAATCTTTTGAAACTTTTTAGCATTCCCAAATTTTTTTGGAGAAAAATTCAGAAGGTATAGGTGCTTTTGGCATTCCATAGTTACTCTACAAGCAAGACACAAGTATTCTCCATGGATGATGTTTGTGTTGTCATGGAGTGAAAGAAAAATACCAGTGGGTCTTTACTGGCCAGAATCCTTTCTTTTTCTCACTTGGCTCATAGCTCTTTTGTGAATTCACTTCTTTCCATCCCCTTTCTCTACTTTTAAATATTTTATGGGCAGTAAGCTTATAAAATGTGCTAGCACGGCTGCTCTCTCAAGGGGTCATGATGGGTTTAATAATGAGATGCGTAACAGTGGCTCTGTAAAAACCCATTTCGGGTTAAAAATGGCATGTTTTATTGAATCTCGTGTTAAAGGTGGTTAACTCATCAATTGGTGATGGCTGGGGTTCAACAAGTTCCAACACGAGTTCTGTGTGTGAGGAGCCAGCCGTGCCCCTGCCCACAGCCGCTTCCTTCCCCCAGGACTCTGTCTCCAGGCTAGTCCTGCATTGGCTCAGAACTGTCCCTTCCTGCAGCAGAGACCGACCGAGGCAGAGGGCTTCTGAGAGCCCCATGAGACAGTGTCCATAGCAGTCATTCCGGAGAGCATGGCTGCTCTGTGGCCAGCCTTGCGGCAGCAGTAACAACTGTTCGCAGAGCTGCATGCGGCGCTGTGCATGTACTTGCCCCTCAGACTTGTGAAATGACTTTGTTCCAAAGTCGTACTCTCATTTTCATTTTCATGAGTCACAGCTGGGCCCTTGTGTGATGAATCGAAGGTCAGCTCATTCAGGAGTGAGGGGTGTCAGGCCCAGTCACAGGCCAGCCAGGGTGAAGACCAGGGTGGAGCGCTCAGCTTTGGAGCCCTGTATGTGTAGGGAGGGAGAAGAGGCGGGAGGACCATGGGCCGCTCATCCCCAGGAGGTGGAATGAAGGCGGAGGCCTGATGCTGGGAGGCTTGTGTGGTCCGCCACCAACAGATGGCTCCTGCAAGGGCGTCAGGGATGGAGGCGCTGGTGGCAACTGGTACCGGGTCAGAATCGAGCCACCCTGTGCTGTTGTGGGTGCAGGAGCTTCGGGGGAGAAGGGATCATGAGACAGGGACCTGTCCTCAGGAAGCTCCAGCTCACTGAGAGCCCAAGCAGACCCCAAAGGACCATACCTCCATGTGCTGAGGTGCTCCTTTCCACGAGCTCCACCTTAACTGTGCATAGGATGCCGATTCTTAGTACACAGGAGCAACAGAGGTTCAGCAGACGCCTTCTTAGGCTGGTGCTTAGCTCTAGTTCCCTCCCCACAGGCGGGAGGAAGGGAAGGAGCCCTTGAAATTTCCCTTTCATTATGTTTCACTGGTTTTTAAACAAATAGGGCTAAATGGAGACCAAGAAGTTAACCAGTACCTTAGCATGTGGCTTTAGGCAAAATGTTATTATGCAAAAAAAAAAAAATTCTAAAAATTCATGTGCCATCAAGGAACTCTTCAAATGAATGGGTTTAGACACCTTTCTTTAAAGTAATGTAAAGCTGAAGAAACATGTGAAGTCCCATTTACTCCCATCAGCCAGGTCTATTTCCAAAAGCAACGTTCCTGCCATTTCCCTGCTGACATGCTGCAGCCTAGCGTGGGGGGACCGGAGATCTGTCATCTTCCAAGCTTGCTGCAGGAGCAGCTGAGATGAGCAGAAGTAATAGACTCATTGTGTTTCATCATGACTCAGGAAAACCACCCTGTAAAGTCAGAGTCTGGTGTGTGCAAAATTCTTAGACTCATCAGACAGTTTAGACAGATCATGACAGTGTAGACCACTGAAGATGTTTTTAGTCACAGCCCATTCTGTACAGCTGGGAGATGCAGCCTCAGTTTAATTAGCACACATCTCTTCAGTTCAGAGACTCCTTGCAAAACTTGAAGATTGTGTGCTCCCTTGTCATAGAGGAAGAAGGTAGCCCCTGGGAACTGGCCTCAGCCCTGACCGTAGCCACACAGTAGGCAGATTAAATTAGCGACCCCCGCATCATCTGGGCCTTCCCCTGGTTTCCTGCTGTCTACTGGGACTTGCAGGCATGTGCAGAACACAGCATGAGATCCCACCTCCAGCCCTGTCTGACTCTGGCAGCAGAGAGGGCCAGGGTCCCTAGTCAGGGGAAGCAGTTGAGAAGCAACGGTTCTGACCCCAATGATTTCATCATCAGCTCTTGAGAAGGGTGCTGAGGGTGTGGCCTCTGGCTGCCTATCCTGGCGCCTAAGGAAGGTTTAATTCAGGAGTGAGTAGATTCACATTGTTTTCTTTTTACTTGAAATTGTCCAGCCCACGAACCGATTCCTCACCGTTAGCCTTGTTGTGCTTTAGGTATTTTGTTTTCGGTGAATGTTCTTTTTAACAACTTCTGTTGCTTCCTCTGTTGATTGGGATATATCATCATTCTTTATTAACCATAGGGCCTATTTTCTCTTATTCTGTGCCTCCAAATATATTATTCTCTTCCCTGAAATGTCCTTTACACATCTTCTGGTTAACTGGATTTCTTCGAGAATGAACGCAGACGTTGCTTCATCCGAGACACCTTCCCCAGCATGTCCTTCCTCCATCTGTATTTGGTGTCTCTTCTTCGAGTTCCCACCCTACAGCTCTTAGCACACCTCTTACCATGCCGTGGGAAATAGTTGCTATATCTGTCCCTCCTAACACGGTGCAAGCTCCATCACAATAAGAACGCCTTCTCCTCCTCCTCTTCCCAGCATCTAACATATAGCGTCTGGTAAAAACAGAAACATGTGAATAAACCAGCAGTCATACTGGGTTAAATCATTGAAATGATTTCTGTTACAGGGGAAGAATTCTTTTTTCCATCCTTCTAACTTGAAACTTTACACTCGAATGTCTGCTCTTTCATAATAACTTTGCTACTGAAGAAATCTCCCAAAGTTCGTGGAGCCAGAAGATTTTGAGGAAGCGAAACAGTGTTATGAGAACAACTCCTCCCGCCCATTTTTTGTCTTCCTTGACATTTACATCTTGTGTGATCAGAAATCCGTAACTCAAATGAACTGTTCATGGTAATGAGCCATTATTAATGCAGTTCTGATTGAACACCTTTCTCTAAGAAGGTCACAGTGCTTTGCATACATTATCTAGCTTGTCTTCAGAATATACCTGAAGTGGGGTGACCACCTATTCAGAATTCACCATGGTCTGACAGTCCACAGCTCCATGAAGTTGATTTTTCCTCTGCTGAGCCCAGGAAAGACCAAAACAAAGTTCAAGTCTGCAGTGGCAGTAGCTCAGTCACCACTACCACTGCTGTTTTGCCGAGCCTTCTGTGGAGTCTTAGAGCAGCACAAGCTAATTCTCTCAGCAGCTGCACGAACACTGAGAGTCCAGCCTTGGTGTAATATGAGTCATAAAGCTACAGAGACCAGGTCTTATGCGAGTTAGGGGGAAGGGAAGATTACTTTCCCCTAAGGGGATATTGCAGGTAGCTTCAAACGAGTATGTGTCGCCTTTAGTGAGTGAGGTATGCTGTTCTTAATTAAAGGCTCATATGGCCAAGTCCCACACTGGACATTTTATGGAGAAGCAGTGTGGTTTAGGGGAGGCGTCATGGGATTAAGAGTTAGGGATATCAGATTTGTATAATCCCAGCCCTTGTTAATCACCTGTGTCCATGCAGTCACTTATTCCCTTCAGACCTGTCAACCAAGAGCACTGACTGCATGATTTCCAGGTCCCTTTACAGATTTAGAGTAGAGGGGTTCTGTTTTTGCTGCTCCCATATTCCTAGCTCCCACCCTCCGTGTATTTCACAGATGACAGATGCATCTGAGTGCTCTCAGGTTCTATTTGTGCTCCTCTTCTGTTTGTCCCTGTTTTTATGTGGATGCACATCGACCACCATGATGGACTGCATGCTCCCTGCGGGCAGGAGCCATGTTCATTTCATTTTTGTGTCCCATGCATAATGTAGGCCGGCTCCCCTTGTCTATCCTGTATATTGAACCTGTGAATCTTACCAGACTCTTTTCAGCAGGTGAACCTGTACCAGTCTTTCCTGTCTTGAAAGGACGGATGCCACCCCCCATCCTCCACTGAGTTTCCTATTAAACCCCTGTGCAGGTGATCTCAAAATAGAAGAAGTCCTCATTCACCATATCTACTGTTGTTCTTCTGTTTTCCCCTTTACTTCCTACGACCTGGTGTTCTCTGCCACTCCACAAAACCTACTTCTGATAGATTCCCTGAAGAATTTTTTATTGCCAAATCCAAATTATTTGTCCCCTCACAGCCCTTGCTCTGGCTGACCGATCCCTCATTCTTAAAACTTTTCTTCTCTCATGGCTCCCATGGGACCAGCTACTCCTGCAGCTTCTCCTGCTCCTTGCTCTGCCCTCCTTGGACTCCTCTTTCCTGGTATTCTGTGCAGTTCTGTCCTTGGCTCTCAGCTCTTTGCATGCTTCTTTCCCTCACTGACAGCTTCACACATACCTGTGGCTTCCCTGCCATGCTCAGGAACATTATCTGTGGCCCTGGACCCTCTCTCAAGCCTGAGCCCCGTGATTACACCTTCAGTCTGCATCCCAGTCACATCAAACTTAGCATGTCCAGACCTGCACCCTTTAGCTGCCTCTGAAACTCCTTGCTCACATTTTCCCCATTTGGGCAGTCATCCCACATTCCAGCTGGTGGTACACATCTGGAGTTCCCCTTCTCCATCATCCCCACGACCAGCCAGTAGCCATGAAGTTCAGCCTCCACCAGTGTCACCTGGCCTGTGGCAGCAGCCTCCTAACTGTCCTCCCTGCTCATGTCTCCCTTCTGTGATTCGCCCTCCATGCTGCAGCCAAAATGGCTTTTCTAGAATTTCCATCCTGTTGCCTTTGCTACTTAAATTTTCTGTACCTGACCAGGTACTTTAAGACAAAATTTCAATTCCTTAGCTTGCAAGACCCTCTGAGACCTGGGAGTCGCCCACCTCTACAGCTCCTTCCCGTGGTCCTCCGTGCTCACATTGAGAGCTCCCTGTGGGAAGGAACTGTCACCCTTCCACTCGCTGGGTCACTGCAGGGCTGTCCCATGGGTTTCACATGGCGGTCCCCCTTGGTTGCTGGCACGCCCAGGGATTCAACCCAGATGCCAGCTTGGCTTTCCTTGCCAGGCAGGATTAAGTCCCACACTCCTGGACTCTTGTGCCAAGGTCTGTCCTGCCTCTCCACACCCTCTTGCTAGGGTGCTTACTGGCTGTGGGCAGCAGTGTCTCTCCTACCCCCGCCACACTGAGCACCTGAAGAGAGCACCTTCTTCACTGGCCTTTGTTCCCAGTCCTTGGTCTAGAGCCTGACAGAGGGTATCTGCTTCCTCCATACTTGCTGTACAACCAGATAGATGCATGCTGGGTAGATCACTTGCTCAGAGACTCTGTCCATCTCCCCCAGTCAAGTTACTGGTCCTTCTCTCCATTACCCTAGACTAGAGGTCACACTCCTCAGCCCAGCTCATGGCTTTCCACAGTTGACTTGTCCTGCTTTTGAAGAGGCAGCTCACTTAGCCTCTTTCTTCTCCCTCCTCCTCTGTTCTGAAGACCCAGGCAGACATTAGGTGCACGTGATCCTGACTGCCTGATAATAATTTCCCATGATGAAGGCACCAGAGCCAAGTGCCATCTCCCTTTCGTTTAAATTAGGTAAAACCCAGAGCTGTGGCTTGCAAGGAATGGAAGTCCATTGGGGAAATGAAAGGTTCAGAGAGAATGGGACCCATTATAATAAAAGCATTTGTACCGTCAGTGATTCCATCCACCCTGTGGCTTCTGTGTTCCTTGGGTGCAATGAAATGTGAAGCAGGAGGCCCTTTGGAGGTGGTTTGAGGACTTGATTCTAATTGGAAATGGTGGCGGCATTTTATGATTGGAGCACACTCTGTGGACCAGGCACCAGGTGTGACTGGCACTTTATGAAGAGCCAAGGGACACCCGAGTCCAGTGTAGCTCAGGACCCCGGCCCCACTGTCTCAATTTCTTTCCACTCCTGTCATGTACTGGACATTATTGGAAGGTGGGTGTCTCCTTTCCTTCTGCCCTCCTCCTCTCCATCCTGCCTTCCATTCTTCAGTAGCTCTGTGTTCCTCTTCTATATTTGTATTAGCATTTAATAAAAATTATATACTAGCATTTGAGTTGGTCAACTGCTAGATCTTCATATTACTCATGAGACCTAAGAAAAACCCATGTAACAAACAGGATGGCCAGAAAAGTCTGCATGATTTAATTTTATAATAATATAACAATAGCTAAGTTGTTTTCAACACATCTTAGCCTCTACTTATGAAGCGCTTTACATGTTTTCTCATTTAATTCTGACAGCCCTATAATTCAGGTGTTGTCTCCGTCTCACAGATGAGGAGACTGAAGCTCAGGGAAGTTAAGACACTTGCCCGAGATTGCAGAGCTGTAATAAACGGCAGAAGCAGTATTACCTATAATACAGAGGCAGAAACCATATTGAGTGGCAGAACCAGGTTTGAAACTCAAGTCTGACCACAGAGCCCAAGCTTTTAAATATGTGCTGTGTTACGGGGCCACGTGACTTAAAAGGGTTTGATTCCTGAAAACACAGGCCTGCTTTTTAACGTAATTAATATTACCTGGGAGAAGTCTTGTTCTTATGTGCCCTTAAAACAGTGTCAGAACTCAAATTGCTTCAGATTTCTGAGATTATTTTTACAGTTGTTCAATCTGCCTTTACTTTCTCACTTTTGTGTTTTTAGATGCATCATCCCATTCAGATGAAACCTGCAGATAGTGAAAAGTCAAACGGTAGGTGGTAACCAACTGTCTTGTTTAATAATATCTGCTTCTTTAAATGAAAAAGTCAGATGAGGGTGGGAGGAGGCGGCCCGGCTGCTTTTCTCTCTAGAAGGCAAAGCGCTGCTCCAGGAACCTTAGCTGTGGCTTGCGTGTCTGGAGGAAGGCAGTCTCCGCTGTCCTGTCTCGTTGATCTCTGGTGTAAAGATCATGAGGCTATTAGAAGCAGTGGCTCTCTGTGTCCTTCTGTTTGGGACTTGCCCTGTATAGTGGCCCTGTGGCATTTGGCTCTTGTCTCCTCCAACAAAGCAATACAGGGCCATCTCATGGGGATGCAGAGGACGTCAGCAAGAAAGGAACTGCCGGTGAAGACTTAGGCTGTCTTTCTGGGAGCTTTTGGTTGTTGGTTTTTTACCTTTTCCATGTGTTTCTCTTGGACTTGGAGACTGCCTTATTGTACTCTTCTCTAAATTGCACCGATACATTTCCATTAGAATTCAGAGTTTAGTCTGCTGATGAAATAAACGTACACTTGGTGCAAAAATAGGCATTTGATGAGGTCCATGAAATAATTGGGCTTTGCCTCTTCAAGACACGAGAGAGTTGATAGCCACATTTCCCTCTTTAATTTTTTGTTTCTTTTCTACAAACCTTCTGTCCCTGTTTTGTTCTTTTAATTTACTGAAATGTATGTTAAAAGAATCTTCTACCATCCTAGACTGGAGAGCTGCTCTGTCCCATAAGACTGACATAATCAGTAATGTTTCCTTCCAACAGGCAGTTTTGCACCTCATTAATTAGTAATCAGGGCAGAAGCCATGCACTCAGAGATCTACATACCTGCAAATGTAGATTATGATTGGGCTCTAAATCTCTCCACAAGGTATTTTTTTGCTAATTGTAGTGCATTCCATTTTCTGGCTTCTCCACAGACTAGAAAGTTTTGAAGAAAATTCCAAGTCACAGTGTGGTGCTCCCTGCACCCGGCTTACCAGAGCTTGCCTCTCTCAGCTCTCAGCAGAACACAGTGGCCCATGCCTGTAGTCAGAGCTGCTCAGGAGGCTGAGACAGGAGGATCCTTTAAGTCCAGGAGTTCAAGGCCAGCCTGGGCAACATACATATATAAAGAAAGAACACAAAATTTTTGACAAAGCTTTTCTCTCTCTAGGAGGAGACTTTGGTGCTTTAACCACTGTCTTCTCCTTAGCCCTGCACTTTACTTAGGGTTAATTCCTTTTTTCTCTACTGCTTTATCACAAACTTGACTCTTAGCACCAGAAGTTGTCAAATCCGTTGCTGCTGTGTGGGCCCGTGACTGAGCCACGCTGCTCCTACATTCACCAGTGCTTAATGCATCAGTTACTGTGCACCAGGCATGTTGCTGGGGGCTGGGGCTGCAGCAGTGAATGGGAAAAGGAAGAGGAAAAGACCCCAAGAGACTGTGTCTCTGACCTTCTGGAACTGACATTCAGTCTACTGATTTAAGTATCCGGAAGTCACTTAAACACTGAACTTGAATCTCCGCATTTGTAAAATGGGATTAATGGTGACTGTCGCACCTAAGTTGGCTTTCCCCCAGCCCAGGACTCAAATAAGGTATTTGTAACAATCTCTTTAATGATAGAACACTTCTATAAAATGCTGATTACTGTGTACACCCAGAGGTGGTCTCCCAGCCTCTGCGGGCGCTTCATGGAGCCTGCTGGCCTGGGAAGAAGACCACTTCACCCAGGCTACCTCCTTTCTGCCCTGGTGCACTGGAGGTGCGTGCTTGCAGTCTCATCAGTTCCTCAGTGGGAGAGAGGAGAGATGACTCTTCTATTTTGGGATGAATCCTGTTGGTACGAGTCACCTCAGAGTGGGTGGCCATCAAGACATGCTCCCTGTCTTTGGCCCCATAATTCTCTAAACTCTGTCAGGACAAGGACCATGGAGTGAAAGTCTGTGGAAAGGGTTTGTCTCACTTCTGAACCTTTGGTTGTAGTTATAAAAACATGACAAATTAGAGAGCCGAATGGAAAACATTTGACTTGAAATATCCAGTACTGAAACACAAAGGGATATTTTTCTTCTGCTGTGGAGATATTCATCTGCCTTAGAGAACCCTTTCTACAGGCAGCTGCTAGGAGTTTGCAGAGTGTTCTGCTGTTCTTTCTGTCCAGCGTCCACTCTGGCTCCTGAGGATCATGTTTGCTTTCGGTCTAGAATCACAGCAAATAATAAAACTGTCACGGACACTCCCAATTTTGTATGATGACCAAAGCCAAGGAGGATCAGGCACCGTTATTTCTAGTATGAGACGGTTACCTAAAAATGCTGTTTTCCAAGCTGCAGCCTGGGGTAACAGTTAAGAACTATTTGGAGAAGCCTGGATTTGACTCCTGACTCCATGCTTGTTGGTTTTGTCCTTGGGCAGTTATTTAATCTTTCTTAGCATCAGTGACTCTTCAGCTGTAAGAGGAGGCTCCAGTGGAGAAGTGTGAACATTTGTTGTAATGCCCGTCTTACAAGGTTATTTGAGGTTTACATCAGTTAAAATCTGTAAAGAGCTCAGCATAATACCTGGCACATAGTAAGTATTCAGTGTGCTAAGTTCTGCCAAGTTAACACTGTTACTTCCCTCACCGAGGCAGCCTTTTCAGTGCATTCTGAGCGGCAGAGGCTGGCCTGTCCCGGCTTGGGCTGTTTATACCAAAACATAGATCTGCAAGTACAAATGAAAACCCCCAAGCCTTCTAGTTGGGCCAGTTCTCCTTTTGCGTTGTGTGTGGACCTTCATTTTCTAAACTTTCAGTAAGAAAAGTTCAAAAATATAAATGGACTGAAGGCTGCTTTTAAAGGGCTTTTCTTTCTAGAGGCCCAAATGGAACCTCACCTTGCATAGACATGAACAGCTTCGAGGTTCTCTTTGGACCTGATTTGAGGAAGCAGGAGAAATGTGTAATTTTCTAAAGCAAGTGATAAAAGCTGCAAGCCTTTTCTGATTTCACATGGCATTTTTGACAGGTAAGCATAGTTTCAAAAGCTCAGAGAGCACAAAGATTTCTTTGGCTCAGTTGCTCTAAATAGCTCCTGGAGTTTTGAAAGAAGTATAACGAGCTCTAATTGCACTTTTATTGAGTTTGCTGACATTTATGGAGAGCACAAAGAACTCATCACAGTTAGACAGTTACTGTCTTCATTATCACTGTGTTCCGATTGCTAAAACTTTGTATTTGCTGAGCAAGTAAGAGCTGCTAATCATGGATTAATTCACGATGGACAGGTGAACTCTAGAAAAGCAGTCACCCATGGCAGCTTTTGTCCATTGAGCTATTCTGAGAAAGGGAACCTCTGGGGTGAGCCCAAAAATGTTAGGTTGCGCCCAGATGAGCCCTGCACTTGGGATTTCACCGGGCAGACCTCCTGAGTCTGCGTGGCTTCCTGGAACCTGCCCTTTCCGTTGGCTGCGATGTGAGCCGCAGCCTCTGGCACACTGATGGAAGCTTGTGGCCTGTGTTTCCCATCCACATGCTCCCACAGGGCCAGGTTGTCCAAAAGGAAAACAGTCCCATTCTGGAGAAGCAAAAACTGCTGGGGCTGGTAAGAGGACCACACTGAGCAAACACCTACCTTCCAACAGAATCCACCTTTTTTGTTATTTTCCCACTGCAAAAAGTTGAACGGTGGGACAGGCAGAATATTTGAAGAGGTGTGGATTTCATGCACCCTCATGAACGAGCAGAAACACAGTTACTCTCTTTCATTCCCTATGCCATCCAGCTTTTAATCCTCTTGCTATGCCCAACAAGGTACCAACTATGCAAGATTGAAGGTCACAAGCAGCTGCTGCAGTTTGGCTAGCAGTGAGTGATGCAAACACAGAAGCTGCTTTGGTTCTGGGTCTGGGTCTCGGAGGCTGGGGCCAGTACTCACTCTGATGTCTTGCCTCTTGCCACAGGGGGAGTTGTTTGTTGTTTTTACTCTATGTTCAGAGCATAAATCCATCGATCCTGCTTTAACCCTCCAACCTCACAATTTGCTGGGGGTCCTTAAAGCCTAGAATTCAGAAATGCCACTTAAGGCTGCTGTGTGTGTTTCTCTGTCAAGGCCTCCAAAACCTCCAGTGTCCATGTGTCAAGTTCAGAGCTAGCGGGAGTGGAGATAACTAAATATTGTCAGCAGAGGGTGCAGACCTGCAAAGCCTCCATTAAAAATAGGAATCATGGGGTGGTTCCACCCAGTCACTTTCTGATTCACTGGAAGATGAAAAAATAATTTTGAAATTCAAAGTGGAGAGACTCACAGATTTGGAGGCAGTAATTAAATGCCATATGTTAGCACTAACACATTGAAAAGTTGTTAATTAATTCGGGCAGCCCCAAATCCAGGTGTGACTTTGACAGATTGTACACCAGGGTGTTAGCACAGACTTACAATTAGGGATTTTTTTTTAAATGAAGTTTCTATTCCCTTAACTTAAAAAAGTCACCCCATACATTTAAAGTATTAACCCATTCTTCTCATACCATGGAAGGAAGACTTTAAATGGCAGCCGGTATGGAACGCCTTTTGATTCTGTGGTCATCGTTACTGATGGGGAGACCCCATCTGTGCAGCACTTCATATGTAAAAGTATTTCCCTGCCCTCATTCAGTGTCTGTCATGGAAAATGACTTTGCCCCTAGAGGGCAGGGACCTTACTTTTTAAGTTTTTGTTTTTTTTTTTTTAACTTCCTTAAAGCACCTAGCAGAATACTCTGAACACAGCACATTTTATTTAAACAACTGACTTTTCTGTAGGTTGAAAAAAATAAATGACATATGTAGTGCCCAGTAAAAACTCACCAAGACGGTCATGAAAAGTTGATGAAAAAGCCAAGTGAATTCAGGATAACTGTGTTTTTATAGAATGTTAACAAAGCTGTTAGGGACCCTAAGAATGGGAATTAGGGGGATGAATTGTATGACTAACTTGTCATTGGAAAACCGAAACTCGGAAGAAAGCTGGGTGTGTTTGGTATTCCCCATTTTGCCTTTAAAGCAAACACAGCCCAACTGTTGAAACCACAGAGCAACGCTGGCTAGTAAGAGAGTACTGAGGCCCAGCACTTCTGTGCACACGCGCGAGTGAGCCCACATACCACACACACGCAGACGGAAGTTAACGTTCCGATAACATGGATGATGGAGGTTTCCCTTTTTTTTCTTAGCTAATACGTGCTATTTTTAAAAGTGGGAGTTATCTTCCTTCTTGCTGCCTGGCCAAGGTGACCCTGAGTGATGGCTAGGAAGTCAGCGTTTCTTCATGAGTAGTTTCCATTTTCTTCATATTCATCTTAGAAAAAAATCATTTTTTAGCTTACCCAGGAGCTGCATGTTTAATTTACTATGGCATCCCCCTGAAGCTCGAAACCTACAAATTGTTTTAGCTTAATACCATAATTATAGGTTTACCAGTGAAACCAAGAACTTAGGGGGAATTTTTCATTTGCTTCTGTTTAAAAGAACTAAAACCAGGCTGTTCAGCGTAAGAAGGAACACAACAGGATTTTTTTTTATTACTCTCATAAAAATGTCAGCCATATTCTGCTGGGGTAGGAAGGAGTCTCAGAGATGAGAGGGAAGGAGGAGTCAGGGTGATTTTTTTTTCCCTATTCTACCTGCTTTCCATCCCATCTCTCCCCTTCCCCTTCACAGGAATGCCACATTCTTACAGGGTCTCCCCCACCAGCATCCTCCCAAGTTAGTGAGCACCGGCAGTATAGACGGCCTGTAGCAGGTGGTGTGGACAGCCTGCAGGTGACCTCCTTGCCCAGGGTATCTGTTGTATGACTGGCGTAGTTGTCGGGCCTGTGCTGCCCATGACTGACCAGGCTTCACCAGCTCACAGTGGATCCATGCTACTTTACTCTCTCTGAACGGAGGAGAAAGAACTTTAATTGGAAGTTTTCCATCAGTGTATAGGAGGTCAGGTCCTCAGTAGTCTCCCTCCCAGGAATCGGAGCCCACGGTGCCTATTACCCATGTCTCCTCTGAGTCTGAACACAAGCAGTGGCTCAGGCCAGCTGATGCTCTCTTCGTTGAGCTCCTTCTGTGCAGCTGAAGCAGAAGGGGCATGCTGTCCTAAGGTCAGGCTGTTTTCCTCCATCCATCCCACGCAAGGTCCCTGCTACTCCATACTCTGCACCTTGCCTGGTGAGGCCCTCATTCGCCTCCCACCTCTGGTCTCTGCATACCCTTCATCCAGCTTGAATTCCCCATCTCCCAGCAAGCCTTTCTCAGACACTTGGGTGTACAATTCATAGTTGATAAGTATTGTGGAATTGTGCTTTCGACTTGCAATCCTTGAGCCCTGGAGTTTCTGAGGTGTCCCAGGAGCTGTCACAGTATAGAGAGAGCTAGGTGGAAGGGATTCTGACCTCCGCTCACCATCCCCCGCCTCAAGAGCTCCAGTCAGCCTGAGTACGTCACGGGCCACCTTCTCTCCATTACTAGGAGAGAGAAGAGTTCACACCTTCATTCCATGGATGACAAACCAGAGGTCCTCAGAGGTCAGCCTATTATCCAAGGACACTTATCAAATTAGTGGCAGCACTGGACCTACAGCCTTGGTCTCCTACTCACAGCAGCTCCTCTCCCCTTTAAGCCTCCTCTTCTCCTCTGAACTTGGAGGAGACACAGCAGGGGAAGGGATGCTGGCCTGGGAGGAGGACTCCAGGCTGTGGGCCAGGCTGGGTGACCCTAGCAGGTCCCGCCCCGACTGGACCTTGGAAGATCTTTTGGAGACAGACAGAAGCTCCCTTCGGTCTCTTCCTTCAGGTCTGGAATTCTATGAAGAGGAGCCTCTAGCTCTCTCCGCTAGGCCCCTTAGGGCTGTGCTGTCCCATGTAGCAATCCTGTGGGGCTCTTTAATTAAAATTACATTTTAGAAAGCACTTCCTCAGTCACACCAGTCCCTTTAGGTGCTTAGTAGCCACGTGTATCTTCAGCTTCTGTGTCAACAGCTCTGTGGTAGAGGCACCCACCTGTTACCAGTACACCTGCCCCAGTCCCTTCGCAGCTCAGACACGAGCTTGAGTGTCCAGAAGGAACTGGCCCCAGTAAGGCTGGGATAAGTGCTCGTCGGTTAAATAAAAATGAGATACTTCCTGTCCAGGGTAGGCATTAAAAAAAAATCCAATTAAATAAGAATGACAAGTTGATAACACAGATTCAAAACAAACATTTATGCACAAGGCAGAGCCCTCCTCTAGGCTGGGACACTCTTTAGTCTGGTGCAGCTGGCTTTTTTTTTTTTTAATTCTAAAAAATAGATTGAAATGAAACGATGGAAAAGCAGCAGGACTTCTCCCCATGGGTGTCTGTGATGTCCTAAAAAAAAAAAAAAAGGCACATCTCCTAAAAAAAGACTCCAAACGCTGTCCTAAAATCAGCTTTAACCTTGCCTTTCAGGCTGAAAGTAGTTCACGTGTCCTGAGCACAAGCCAGAGATTTTGAGGAAAGTCTCCCAGGCCATGTGAGGTAGACCTTGCCTTACCTTACCCCCGTCAGGTGCCCAGGTTCAAATTTCATGTCTTCCTCATGATCCCCAAATGCACTTTTGTTCCCCGAGAATCGTGCCTCCCAGGGTTAGCAAGTACTGTTCTCTCCTTGATCTTTTGTGAAGGGCTGGGAGCTCAGGGCCATCTAAGGTGTTTCTCCAGCAGCAGCCACCCTATTCTCCTCCCGAGAATCGGCTTCCTGTTGAGCTGTAATTAATGTGGCTGGTTAGAACCAGGTATGGGACCTGGTTAGCACGGAATCACCCATGTCACAGGAAAGAGGTACTTTCCTAGCTCCCCAGAGAAGTGACAATCTCTCTGATCTCTTATTCTTGTCTGGATCAGCAGGGATGAAGCTAATTGAAACAGAAAAATGTTTTCTTCCCTCGAATGCTTTGTTAAAAGTTTCATTCGCTGTTTTGCTCTATCCACCCCTGTTGTCTTTGCTCTCTCCACCCCTGTTGTCTTTGCTCTCCTGGCCTTTCTCTGTCCCTGTCATTCAGGTTAAAAGAATGTCTACAAAAAACCCAGAATAAAATCTGTGTCCAAAATATCCCCAGGGAATGGTAGTGGTGAGCAGTTACACAGTACTTTGAAATTTTAGTCACCACATTACTATTAGTTTCTGGATAGGAGAGAAGAACTTAACAGCATTCCATGTTGTATTAAAACATTTTATTAGTCAGAACAAGTGCACAGGGAGAACAAGGCATTCAGGAAGCGCCAGGTGGGAGGGATCGGCAGGGTGAGGCGAATGGAGGGAGAAGAGTGGCTGGACATCTGCAGAGCGGGCCTTGGGACACGTGCTTGGTCTCACATGGCTGGGGCCTGGTTTGATGGGGTAATGGAGCATTTATTACAAGAAAAAAGATGAAATGGCCTTTGCTCATTCATTATGTTTATCTCCTAGCTGTGGAAGACAGAAAATTGTTCATAGGAATGGTTTCGAAGAAATGTAATGAGAACGATATCAGGGTGATGTTTTCTCCATTTGGCCAGATAGAAGAATGCCGGATCCTCCGGGGACCCGATGGGCTGAGTCGAGGTGAGTGTGCTGTCTGTAAAGCCTCTCCCCTTAAGTGCTAATTGGAGCTTTGTGTCACAGTCGAGACAGATGTAGGCACCACACACAGCAAGAGGTCACCCTGTAATACATCCCATGTGATAAAGTTATCCAACCTGAACTTTTCACCATAGCTGAAATGATCACCTTTTATTTCTCAAGTTGAGAAGGTCTTGGTGCCACTATATTAGCTCAAGTGATCACTGTCAGGTGCGAAGCCAACGGGCTGCCCTACTGCTAGGTATCCTTTTCAATATCAAATTGAAGTGGATGTTGGGGGGCAAGAAGGAGAGGTGGAAAATGAGAAAGGATATTTGTTGTTTTCATCTTAGTCTTCAGGCTTTCTGCCTGTGCCTGAAAGAAATGTTAAGAGTATGGTCCTCTTCACAGTGACACAAACCAGGGAAACAGCATCAGTGTTCACACATAGTGCAGAGCAGATAGGAATGTGGGGTAAGTGGTCCCGTCTTGGGGTGTTAGAGTTTTATTTCAGAGAGAAAAACTCCTGGAGTCCTGAACCGGGGGAGCTTTTTAAGTGACAGAAAAATGACTTTTCCCTGAAGAAGATTGTAGGCTCTTCTTTGCCACCACGATAGGAGCAAAGCTGTAGCTGAGAGCCTTGATGATAAGCCAGTATTTTTGCAAGCAGCTATACAAAATAGTTGGAAATCACCGTTCTCTTCCCTGTTGGCCTCTCCCTTGACAATGCCGCACACCTCCTTCCTGAAACCACTCATAAAGGCTGACACTGGAGGTTGACATTCATATGACTGCCGTTACCTGAGTCAGTCCAAGGTGGAAATGTATATATAAAATGTGTTTTTCACTTCTTGCAAGAAATCCATATTTTAACAACATGGAGAAGGTTTTCATTCTTCTGTTACTGTAATTACCAGTGCAATTTCTGTGGGGCAAATGAGGAACTTGGTTTCTTTCTCAATCTCTGGCTCTGGGCCAGCACTGGCACCCCAAACCACATGTTGAAAGAAAAGATTGGGTGATGGGGATGAAAGCACTAGTTTTCACCCCTCTCACTAGTTCTACCTAACTTCAGCACCATGTGAGGAAGCACATTTGTTCTTTTGATTTTTAAACATAAAGCTTCATGATGTCAGCTGCCAGAATGGAAGGCCTGGAGAACAAAAGTGCCCACCTACAGCCACCTCCAGAGCCCCAGTATGGAGGTAGTCTAGAGGAAAACTAGGAGGAGGTGGAACCACGCCAAGCTTTTGATTCCTGTGTTTTCTTCTGAAGGTGGTTTAAAAAAAAAAAAAAAAAGGCGGCATGGAAATCACAGTTTATGCATTCTCTAACAATTCTGAAATTTGTGTTATATAACACTCCCTTAAAAGATGTGATTCTCTAAAAGCTGAACAAGCCATTCTATTGAGTGTGATCCTGGATTAGCAGATCCAGTACCTGGGGCTCCTCTGCAGCTTTTCACCTGTGCCATCATCAAGGGCAAGCAAAGCCATCCATCGTTGTGGTGGACCGCACCACCTCTGGCTCCTAAACAACCTTACCAGCCAAGGGTTGCTAGTATGCCTTCCTAGTGGCTCAAACCAGCAGAGCTTCTGATCACACCTGGTCGTCCAATTCTTCTGCAGTCGTTCCATATATGTATATATATATATCCACTTAAAGAGGCAAACTAGGAGAGAGAATACTGTGGGAAAAGACAGTGTGGCTAAGCAAAGAATAAAATACGTAGAAAGATATGGTCATAGTTTTGTAATCTCTTTTCTGGTGCCAATTTAGTAATTAGAATCCCTATTATCTTCTGTTGTTATTCTCAATCACACTTCAGTGTAACCCTTGTAATTGTCATTCTCCAAGGTAAGGAGAAATGGCACAAGGAGAGCCCTTAAATTAATCATGATGAAATATATCATGGCTTAGGGGGGCAGTGACCCCAAGTTCCAATCCCACAACTTCTACTGAAATGAAATAGAACTTCAGTAATTTTATTTTCTGACCTCTTTCCTGAGGTTTCCCCATTTGTAAATATATCTGCTCTGCTCCTCTTGCAGGGAGTCACTCGTTACTGGTGTGGTAGCTTTCTGCCTGAGCATACTATCTACATGGGTTAGTGGAGGGACCCCAGGTGGGCAGTGTGTATGCTTGATTTCTGCTCCCCCTCTGCTGGCCTGGCTGATCTAGGCAGTGACTCTCTGGCACACTTTCTCTGTCTGTCCAGTGGGGACAGTAATGAACAGCATTGCTGCCTGCAGCGTTCAGAGCTTCTTGAGCATACATCAGTTATTTCTGCAGATCAGGTTTTAAAGCAGCCAGAACCTCCATGGGAAAGAGCAGGACACACAGTACTTAACAAGAGAACTTAGCTAATTTGATCTGCCATTTGGTTGATTAACCAGCACTTGACACCAGAAGCAGCCTGTTCCTGCAACAAGTGACAGGGAGCATTCTCATCAATATTTTATGCAAATGCTGGCTCAATGTAAAGAGGAGAAAACTCCTCCCTCCTTTTTTTTTTTTTTAAACAGCAGAAAAGTAATTTCTGGTGAATTGATGGGAATTCCCTATTGCCAAAAAAAAAAAAAAGGAAAATACTCATTTATAACTATTCTGAGATATAAAGACAAACAATGGTATGTTTTTCAATTAGCAGGACCCAGGGACTCCTGGCTACAGGGGACTGCTCCTGAATCAGTGTATTTGTTAAAAGAACAATTCTCTTTCATGCTGCCATTTTACTTTCATTAAAGAACTGCAGTTTTCAATCCATTATTATTAAGTGTCTCCCATTAGTGGCACTGCAGATGAAGGGCATTCAGCATTTCTGTTCTTAATGTCTTTTGCTGGCTCAGCTGTTTAAAAATAAAAATTAAGAGAAATGAAAGCTCTGCAAAGTACCTTCTAATACAAAACCAGGGTATACCGTCTTCCGTGAGAAAGTTTTAAAATCAAACTCTTGGATGATGGTGAGAGAGAAGTGCAGCTGAGCGATTCACTTTTCTTTGTCTGCTTTTGTCCAGTTCACTACAAGGATAAAGACGAAGGAGGTACCTAGGCTAGCTGGCTCCTCGCAAATTTCTAATGTCATTTCTCCCTTGCCACTTCAGTAGTCTCAGGCCCTTCCTAAGAGGCATTAGACTGAGGTTTCTCCAGGCTGGCTGACTCAGTTGCCCCACTGTATCAGAGAGGTGCCCTGCCCTGACCGGCAACTGTACCCATCAAGCCGTGCTATACTTTCGGTTAGAATCAATGCCTTTTTTTTTTTTAAGTCGTGATCTACCTATTGGCAAGAAAAAAATATTTTTAAAACCCCATCATTATTCACCAGCCCCAGCCCCTGTTCCAGGGCAGACACCCTCAGGAAATTGTCACGACTCTCTAAGTAGAAAGCACCTAACACCTGCCAAGCACTTGGAGCCACTCTAAGATCTGAGGACGCTTCCTGGCTTGAGTCAGCGTGGCGTTATCTCAATATGCATTTCTCCCTTTGGGGAAGTAACCCCTTCTGCATCTTCTCTAACTTGGAAAACAGTGAAATGCTTCCAAGCAACTATGGGAGGCTCAGCTCCTTCTGAGTGGCTGCTCAGCCTCTCCAGGCTTGCTGTAGAAGCCTTCATGGAGAAAAGGAGCAGGATGCCAAGGGCCCACATGTGGCAATTCAAATGAGGAGTTTGCTCTTAAAAGTAGAGCCTGAACTTTCTAAGCCAAATGTACTTAATTGACAGCATCACCTTAGTATGCTGATTTCCCAAAATACACACGCTCTCACCCAGAATCCTACAGTCAGCATGGGTTATTTAGATGCAGGGTTTTCTGCACCATTGCAGTTGAATATCTATAACCCAGAGACAGTAAAGGAGTTTACTTCATTTTCCCCCGGCAAACTGTAGACAAATCTTCACTGCCATTTAAGGCAACTTTCTGCTTGTTTAAGAATATTACAGCTGTGTTTATGGTGTTCCAACATTCCCCTGCCAAAAACCCTTGACAAATGGATTGGCAATATTTTCAGGGATGTTGGCAAGTACAGACTGGATTTAGCTATTAAATCCTCATTTGTTTTTGTCATATCTGATCAGGATACAGGGATAGGCTTTTGACTATTACAACATGTACACAGTACTTGGGAGGCTGAGGCAGAAGGATCACTTGAGCCCAGGAGTTCAAGACCAGCGTGGGCAAGATAGCAAGATGCTGTCTCAAGACAACAACAACAAACATGTACACAGAAAAGAATCAGTTTTCACACATTTTGGCTCTGCCCACACAGCACCTAAACATTCAGATGTATGAGAACTTTCATGACATGCCCTCTGGACTCCTGACTGCATTTGCCATCTTGTTTCAAGTACAATCTTCCAATCTTACCTCAATGATGAGCTTTTGCCAGCTATTAAGTAGATCCTAGTCTGTACACAGCCTCGCATGCCATAAATGAATGATGTCTGCATGCCAGTTTTAAATGAAATAACCCAGCATCAGGGATGGCACATCAGAGTATTAATTTTTATGCTCCAAGAATATATTGGTAACATATGTTTATGTTATCATGACTGGCTGCATTCAGATCTTTCTTTGGCTGACTAAGAATTTATAAAGAAGTTTTCCATAGGTTAAAATCTCCTTTGTACTACACTAGTTAAGTTATACTTCTTTCACTTGAAGTATAGCGGCTACTACACCTTTTTCAAAGAAGTAACACAGAAAAGCAAGAGGCCCTGGCATTGTTCATGCTTTTAAAAGTACCTGTACTTTTCTTTTTTTTTTTTTTTTTTTTGGTACAGAGCAAGAATTCATCTAGTTCTCAATTCTCTTGCAGCTGAGAAAAAAGGTGGAACACCTGAGTTAAGATATCCTTTCAACTGAAATGACAAGTGTAATAGATGTGTTCCAAAATCTTCTCTGTGACAGGGCTCCGTGCTTTCCTTAGATCTTGTCTGTAGGAGGAAATTACTTTGAGAAACCTTTCCCTAGTCAATCATTTATCGTTTTAGCAGCAAGAAGGCATCCTCACCGAAATGAGAGGAATGCAGCTCCTTTCATTTCTGTTGGCAATCCCTAACATTCTGAAAGTAGAGATAATAAATAATTGCAAAGGTAAATTGCAGGTTGGCCAAATTTACAGATGATTTTTTTGTTTTTGCTACTATATATGTAGAGGTTTTCAGACAGTAATATACATACTGTCTTACCAAAGTCCCTCCCCACCAAAAAAGAAAGAAGTGTGGCTTCGTTATTTTGATACCTGTATCTTTTTTCCCCCAGCCTTATTTCTCTGGCATTTTAGTCAGTAGGCAAAGAGCCAATTGCTGAGACATGACATTCAACAGTCTAGAATGGTTAAGGGCTGACCTTACAAGATTAGAGCCACTGTCCTGTAAAGACCCAGTGAACACCACTGCACCAAGAAGCTCATGTTTAGTAGAAGAGAGGGACAGTTAAAGCCCAAGTTACTTCTGAGCAATGGAAAGCCTTCTGGTTGGCTTGAGAGAAAAACCCAGCAGCCAGTCTTAATGGTAGGGACTTACGTGATCCTGTGTTAGTCTAAAGCCATAGATTGGAGGCCTAATCCTAAAGCCACCAGTGTGTTTCAGTGGTGTTGAAAACTAACATCTATCCATAGGATTTACCATGACCTCCTGTTTTAGAGAAATAACAGTGGTTAACAAGCTACCATTGCAAGAAACATTTGACTCTGAAGTTGCTTGACTTCATCCAGAGTGACACAGAGAGTGACATTTTTCAACACGCACTCCCACTTTATAAATGACACCATAATTTTTTTCTCAAGTAATTGAACACAGCACACAGTGCAGAACTTGACAGAAGCCCCTAAAGAGACAGTTTCTCTTACTGCACCACTGCCAATAGAATTAAAAGGTTAAAGAAGTCCTCCGATGTGTCAGATCATTTTTTGGGTGGGGTAAGGATTGCATAATTAGAAGCATCAGTCAGGCTTTTAATTGCAGGTTTGTTAGAGGAAAGGGCAGTGACTTGAGTTTCTAGGAACAGGGTTTTATTGTTCTATTGGTAATGCTTTTCTTCTGAGGCCTGATAATTGCTGTATCTTTCTCACTAAGTTACTTTAAAAAGTTCTGCTTATGTGAAATTGTGGCAAATGCATAAACTGTGCCTTATTGATTTTTGTTGACATTTTATATGTTTCTTACACATTTTTAACCTCCATTTGGAAACTGTCAGTTTGGCACATGGTGCTGGATAAGAAAAGCAAATGAAGTGAATGCAGCAATCTTTTTAATTATTAAAAGCAGAATAAGTCCAGGCTCTGCTTGGTTTCAAATCTATCTCCAGTAGATGATTTGCTTTTTCCTCCATTGTAGTTTCAAGATAAGAAGTGGAAAAATAAAAATCTTTTAGTGTTAATTCCTCTGTTAATAATGCCAGAGATGATGAAAATGCTTCTGAAGAGATGTTACTTGGAAACAGATGGCACATTTGGACTGGATCATCTCAGAGCTCAGCATCAGTATGGAAGCCAGCGGAGGTCCTGTCCTCTGTCCCACACTTACATCATCTAGCTGCCTTATAGAAGGCCACTAAATTGCTTTTATGGATGACAGAATCTCCAGTCAGTCTTAGTACAGGTAGTGTGTTCAGATAGTAAGCTTCATCAGCTGCTGTGTTGTCGGAGAACCACATGAGACAGCTCAGCATTGACGGTGAGCTGGACGTCATTCAGGCTTCTTCAAGCCAGCTTAGCAATGTGAGATGAGTTTCTCATGTATTGAGAGTTTTTTGTATATTAAAAATTGTAGCATGATGCAAAAAAAAATGCATTGACTTATTTTCATGACTGGATGTCGTTGTGCTTTGGGGGTAACGGGCAAGCATTGCTTTCTCTTACTGCTGTTTGATTAAAAGGTGCTACGACAGTATTGACTTGATAATCTCACCAGGTACTCATGCAGAGAAAAAAGAAGAAAATATATTTTATGGCTCACAAATTGATTTACATAAACCAAACAATCTGCTGGTTGTTGGAATGCAGAATGTTCTATTTTGCTTATTGGCCACAGGGGCAACAATCTCGCATTGTTGTTGCCAGAATTCTGCTTTTCATGCATTCACTCTGAAATGACAATAGGCTTCAGCCTGTCAGTGTTTAGATCTGCTTCATTTGGAGATCTTTTAAGTAGTAATAATAATGTTTTGAGGAAATTGAGTGGAACGCTAAATTCTCTGATACCTAAGTTCAAACTGTGCAAGGCTAAAGAAGCTGAAAATCAATGCACTTTTAAAGTCATTAGAGATCATAAGTGAAATAAGTCTGTGTTGCTTTAGCTAACCTTTTAGTGTGCTATGGTTTTATTAAAATATCAGCCTGAATCTGCATTAATTTCACAGTCTTTTTCTCTAAGAAGCCCAAGGGTGCATGATGAATAAAATGTAAATTTGAGAAGGCAGTGTTTTTATTAGTGAAAAGGGCAGTGAGCCGTGTAGTTGGAACAGTGACCTGCATGGTGGCCAACACTGGTACAAGGAGCAGGAACAGGCACTACAGAGTCTAGTCATCTTGCAGCACAAGAAAAAACAGGCATGGAAAGTTTCACTGGTCTCCCGGTAGATACTCAGAGAAATGTACATTGTCTTGTGTATGTTAGACTTGAGGTCAAATCTTTGATATGTTTCAGAAATTCACAAGTCTCAAAAGTCATGAAGATTTTATGCAAATAAATGCCAGTGCAGTTTTTTTTACATTTTACTTTATAGCAGTATTGAATATTCTCGGAGTAGTAGAGCATTTGTTTTTATTAATAATTAGTAATTACTAAATAGTTTGTAACAGATTTGGTATATTTGTTTGTATTTGCATAGCAACAATTTATATTTATACATATATATATTTTTAAACTACCCAGAAGGTATTAGATACATTTATTTGCTGACATTTTGAGCTCTTGAAATTTATTTGCTAATTCGCTGTTGGTGTGAGGATTTTCTTATTTGTCCCTTTAAAAATCAATGATAAAATTTGAAATGCAAAGCCCTCATGTGTGGATGCCCTCAGTAAAGATCATCAGTCAAGGAGAAAATGGAAAATAGCAACTTTTTATTTTAGAAAATGCAAACTAGATCTTGCTGATTTCAAACCCTGTGGCTAAAAACAGTACCCAACTTCCTCCCCTAGTTTCCATTTAAAAAATAACCTAATAAATAAATACATCTTTCTGCTTTGGTCAGATTAGCAAGTCAGCACTGTGAATAAAAAGCAAAATAAGATAAAACCAAAGAGAGAAGTTGTTTATTTTTATGTACTACTGAGAACAGTGTCGTCTTGTGGCAGTTCTCGTAGACTGTGTTGGTTTAACAAGCGTCCAACCCTTTTGTCTTGTTGTTTTTTGTCTTTCCTGCTCCCTGTCCCCTTGTTTCCCACAGGCTGTGCGTTTGTCACATTTTCTACAAGGGCAATGGCACAGAATGCAATCAAAGCCATGCATCAGTCTCAGACCATGGAGGTACTGTATCATCTGCCCTTTCTTTGTTTTCTTTGTGCAAATGATGGGGAATGGTAAAGCAATTCTCTCCTGTGTGGATTGTTCACATGACAATCACAGATGTAAACTTTCATCATCTCAGTTTTCATTCATTCATTCTCATTCTCTCTCTCTTTCTCTCTTTCTCTCTCTCTCTCTCTCTCTCTCGCCCCCCACCTCTGCATTTTTCCCCTAATGACTTGAAATGCATTTAGTAAAACCTTCCACTTGCTCTCCAGTTATTTCTTTGAGCCTTTTATTGCAGTGGCACAGGTCCTGAGGTGTAAAATTGTGAGCACTTTAAGCAAAGTGTCATTCTGGACCTACAGGATCAAATACATTCCCCACCCTGGGGTCCGTGTGAATGAAACAGTAACAGCCCCCACCCCAAATTGCTGCTTGCCCTGTGCTAAGTCCCAGGGTTCTTTCTTTTGTATGGGGTCAAGTTATCTTCAATCTAGTCAAACAGCATTGTGTTTTACATCAAGAATGTTGGAGAAAGTTATTATTTCTCCCACTGCATTTAACAGTGTAAATGCAAATTTGGAAAATAGGATTTGTCTCCTTCCTAAAAAATGAGCAATAACGAAGAAACATAATAAAGGCTCAAATGTGGTCTCCTAATGAGAGATCATGGCTTTAGGGGAAGGTGAATACCCAGGTGTGGATGTACACCCACAAACGTAGATAGATGGCTCTGTACTTTTAGTCTGTGATTTGGGTCATGGCCTTTCAGAATTTTGCACAAAAGCATTCCAAGAGTGATATGCCGTTACTTCTGTATTGTCTGATAGAATCATTTGGGAGTGCATGTTCTGCTGTATTATGTATACTGTATCTTTGTGTATGGGTGATCTTTTCCGGAGGTGGCCTTGTGGTGTTATCTGAAGCTATGTTTTTATATTTTGAAAAAATATGTTTTCAATTTTATTTAATATGCAGAAAACTTTTTTCTTGATTGAGCTTCTGTTTTACCCCTGTTTTGTTGGGGTTTTATTTTTTGTTTGTTTGTTTTTGTTTGTTTTTTGCAATGCTGCATCTCCCAAAGCATGCTGGGAGCCAAGTGATCAGTATGCGTCATGTTTTGTGGGCAACTTTTTTTATAGTGAATCGAAAGGTGGGTGCAAAGGGGGGAAGGAGTGTGCATGGCATTGTCATTCAATGTTGACTGTACTTTTCTGACTTGTGATACCAGCATTGCAAAGCCTATTGTCTTTTTCAAACATTCATCTTGACTTTGATATTCCTAACATATCTTATATAATCAATGTGTTTTCCTTTCAGTGCAATGCATTTTTAAGACACTCACAACCCCCTACCTGAAGGCAAACTCAGGTGAAAAGCGGGCACGATAGGAGATAATGAGCAGGATTTGGAATGTCTAGGAAGCTAATCTTGTCTGACATGCAGTTACACATGTGATGGTGTTTTGCTTCCCTCTTTCTCTTACTGAGGCTGTTCCATTCCTGTGGATTAGCCTGATTTCCAGCCACATTTTAATCCTCAATTCAGTTTGAAGATTAAAATGAAATGCTGAGGGGCAAGAAAAAAAGTCTTGTATTTATCTTCCATATATGCAGTCATTTTTACTTTTATTTCTTGTAATTTAGTGATTCGTACCCAAATTGGCCTCACCTGAGATAACTTTTTTTAACTTCAATTCTTTCACCTCTGTTAGAAACATTGCCATCCCATCCCCATTCCTTCCCTTGGAGCTCCCCAGTAATGCTCATGGAGCCATGGAGAACCCGTGGGAGACCCTGTTCCCTATGTTCCTGTAGGAATACCTCGGGATCATAAAGCAGAACGGGGCATGAGCCAGGTTGAGAAACAATAGGCTCCCATAATGGAAAGAGTTTGTTAGACCACTGGGGCATATTTGTTCTTAAGCCCTTCATCTTTTATTATTAATATGTGTGTTACTTAAAAACCAAATTCGGTATACTTGTTTTTAAAACTGGACATCCATGCTTACACAGAGGGGCCCTCTGACACTTAAATTTCTTGTTTAGTTTTTTTTTTTAATTGACATTTAAATAGAATATATATTACGCAGTCACATTATAATTGTTGGACTAACATTTATTTTTTAACTAATTACATTATTTCCAGGACTCTGGTATACGTCTTTAAACAAGATGTATTACTTACTTCACAATGATGTGAATGTTGAAAGAACAAGGTCTTACAAACAATTAATTTTATATTGTGCCTTCTATTCCTCCATGTGCCTTCACTCTCTCTCTTCCCTGTTTTTCATGGTTTAAGTAAATCGTTGTTAAGCTATAATCATTGGCCTAATTTTCTGCTTTTATATCATTTTTTAGTCTTTAAGGAAGATGTTCTGTTAGGAGAAATGCTATAATTTGTTATGGAACAAATTTGATGGGACAATAACAACCCTTTTCCATGCAAAACCCCTTTTCTACATAATCTTCAAAGTATGTTGCTCTCTTTAAAGTGATAAAGTACTGAAGCATGGAGCAGATACAGAAAAATGAATTACAGATTTTTTTTTAAATGATGGAAATAGGATTTTTGTGCAGTTTACTAACATTTAACATTCTGCACCATGACTCTGCCTACCAGAGCTGAAGACCAATAGGCTGGAAGCTGAACGCTGAAATACTCATCTCATTTTTCTCACGTTTTTTTATTAACAGACATGATATCCTCATGTATTCAGAACTGCATCCCAGTAACTACCCAAGGTGATAAGGAAAAAAATGCATTTGTTTTCCAGAAAAAAGAAACATGACCCAAAGGGAATGGAACAGAGAAGCTCATTTAAATAGGAATATAACGTTTCTGAGAGGAGAGAGAGAGAGGTCTATTATCATGCTGAGTTTCAATAAAAGTTTTTATTTTAATCACTTGGGTAGAATTACTTCTTTATACCTCAGCAAAACTGAACAGCTTTAATTGTGATGAAACGTATAGGCAAGCCACACGAAGGAGGAGAAGAGGCTGGGGAAGGAGGGGAGACTGCTGCTGAGTTATTTAGCAAGTGGCGAGTGTTGGAAAGGTGCTTTGGAAAGGAGGTCTTCATGTTTGAGGCGTCAGGCTGTTATCTTCCCTGATGATTTTATCTAGCTCAAAAGTAAATTCTGTGACCTTTGGCCATTTTTCTCACTACCCCCTACTCCTTGCCTTTTAAAGGAAATTAAAACTGAAAGAAGCTGCTACAGTGGGGAGGTTCATTAGGGAAAGAAGTCTGTGGACTCCTCCGTCTGCCATTCACAGTCTATCTCCTTTGGCTAGAACGTGCTTCTGGTTTTGGGGTTTGCACCAGCTCCAGGGATGACGGGTAGCACAGGTGTGCTGAGGGAAGAGGCCTCTCTGAAAACGTGAACGGTTACTCTGGAGAATGCCTGTCTTCTCTGGATATCTCCTGCCCTCATCCACAGAGCTAAAATGAAGCCCTTCTCCCTATTATTGCTGGGTCAGTAGGATTTTCACAATTGCAAAGTTCACAGGTGCATAACTGAAAATTGGAAGGAGTAAAAAGATGAATGAATGAGAGATATGGTCACTCCCATTACAAACTCTCCCCTCTGTCCTCTGTCCACCTGTGGACACTGGCAGACACACAAAGCCAAGTCTGTCTTTAAGACAAGCAAACCGTGACGCTCCATTAAAGAACCTCGGTAAGGTCTGTTGTCTGTAAGGAGGTCCTGCAAGGCTGAAGGAAGACACAGGAAGAGAAGAGAGGCCGTTACTAATCAGAGCAAGAAAGCTAGTGATTTCACCCATCACCAGATCCCTCAGAGAAACCACTGGAAATGTCTGGATTTTTCTGTTGATGGTACTATTCAGAGAAGAAGGAGGAATATCAAACCATTTTAAACCATTTCAGCCCATTCCATGTGCTCCAGGCTAGTGCAGAAAGGTAGCTCCGGTGCTGAGTGTCGTGAGCGGATTCCGCCAGCCTGTAACCCCCTCTCCACTTTCCAATGTGTCTGACCACAGGGCTGCTCTTCACCTATCGTGGTGAAGTTTGCTGACACTCAGAAGGACAAAGAGCAAAGGCGCCTCCAGCAGCAGCTCGCTCAGCAGATGCAGCAGCTCAACACTGCCACCTGGGGGAACCTGACGGGGCTGGGCGGACTCACCCCGCAGTATCTGGCGGTAAGTGTTGGGCAGTGCCGGCAAGGTTCCTCAACCGCTGAAACTCTGTAAACTGACTTTTCCCCTTCCTACGCTGAGGCACTCGTTTTCAGTACATTTTCAGTCTTGGGGGAATTACTGAAATCAGCATTTATGCAGGATATTTTTCCAAGTTAGATTGATTCCATTAGGAACAGGACTAATTGAATTCCTGCCTGATGTAGACTGGGCACAGTCCCACAGGCCAAACTTCTAACCAGTGTTTGAAAGGCACCCCAACACCCTGAGTCAGAAGACATGCCGCTGATGATTAAGCATAGGGAGGCTGCTGGGTTCATCCATGTCAGGTCAGTGTCGGCCCCAGCAGGACCTCCAGTGAAATCTCCCAGAACTTCTAGTCCACTGTCCTGGCTCTTTGTGGTGGAACCTAATTGGTGAAATCAAGTGTTTCTTACCTAATTTATTTGAAACCAACAAAATTCTATTCTACTTCAAGCCCAGCAGACGCAGTTCCTTCAGCCATTCCTTACATCTCATGGTGTCTGAATTTGAGCTTTCTGGTTGGTCATGATTTCTTCATGCTCCTTGTTTCACTTTGTCGGTATCTTTATTGAAACACAGTGACCAGAATTTAAGACAGTACCCCCAGCAAGATCTGAACAGAACGCAGTAGTAACCCCTAGTGTGGACTTAGGGCCTCTGACTGGAGTTTGTAAGGGGGATTCGTAGTAACCATGGCAGATGAGGGCTGGAAGACAGCCAGTACTCTAAAGATTTTATCTTTACTTGAATTCCTGCCGAGTCGTGCTCTTCTACCCCATTTTTCTGCTTTGGAACATAAGTGCTAGACTTCACGTGTATTAATTTATTTTCCCATTGTGGGTTTGGGCCTTTGATTCCAGCCTCTGAGAGGGGTGGGATGTGTGTGTGTGTGTGTGTGTGTGTGTGTGTGTGTGTGTGTGTGTGTATGTTGGGTCCTAATTGTCATTTTACATTTTAACTATCCCTCTTGGGATCCTATCACCCATTAGCTTACTTTGTAGCAGAAGCTGTGCTGTTTTGTCAAATGATCTTCCCTACTACATTGGAAGGTGAGATTATCCTGCTTATAGGGCAGATGAGGAAAGGGAGACTTAAGGAAGCTATGTAACTTAACCCAGAATCAACCAGCTTCTTGTCGCCCATGGGACTTCAGCCCTGCCTGTCCTGCCGGCTGGCCATACCGCCTCTTTGAGGACTCTGGGTGCTGCTGTGGGTCACTTTCATCTTTTTAGCCGCCCTACCCTCAGTGCCCAGTGGGGGTCTGGTACATAATAGCTCTTCAATATATATTTGATTAACGAATGAGAAGCATCCTTTTCCTGTCTTCCTCTGTGCTCTTAGCAAAAGCATTGGCTCAGCTTACCATCACTTTCTCTCCATTTCTCTACCTTGTCCATGAAGATACCATGAGAGATTTTGTCAGCTGTCTTGGTGAAATCTATATTTGTTCTGCCATTTTTTTCTTGACTTATCAGTCTAAAAATTGCTTTTAAAAAATGAGTCTAGCTTGACTGTGATTTGTTTTTCCACAAATGTGAGCTGTTCAGATGCGCACAGACACCTGGCTTAATTATATGTGCCAGAATTTTTGTCCAAGGCTGACATCATGCTCACCTTCCCATACTCTCTAAGAGTGCAGCTTCCCATCCACCATTTCTGAAAACTGAGACACGTGTCCACTCGTATTCTAGCACATCTCCTATGCCCCACAGCTCACAGAAGTCTCAGGCACATGTTTTGGGGACCACATCTGCAAATTATGTCTGTACATGAAGGACAGTAAACCTCAGCCTCCTTTATAGAAGCATGCTGTTACATGCTCTCACTGCATTTCCCTCTGCTGTGGGTGATTCTTTCTTGGCCATGTTTGTTCTGCTCCCTTTCAGTTGAAAAGCCCTTTCTCTGAAAGAGCCCTTGGCTGCCTTGAGTGATAAGTTCTGACCCTGGCTCACCAGAGGTTGGGTATCCATGGCAGTAATACTGGGTGGTGGCTTAATGACACTCAGGTATTTCCACTTACCTCCATAGGTGTTGTTAACTCCTCAAAATACCCTCACAGCTAGCTTAATTTTAAAAATTTAAAAACATTGAATATGAGGAGGAAGTTGGAGTTGATAAGCCTAAGAGAATGCAAACACAACAAATCTAACCAAATAAGGCCTTGCTACTACAATGGACAGTCCCTAGCTTTTCCCCCTCTGTCTTCCTCACTCTCTTCCTCTTTCTGTGTGTGTGAGAGTATATGTGTGGTCAAGGAATCGAGAGGGATGAGTGAACACAGACTTTGTTTGGTTTTAGTACCTGTTAGTGTGAAGTCCCATAATATCATTGTACCTGAGGCTTAGGTTGAATCAGCCGAGGGTTCCCAACCCCTGGGCCGGGTTCTAGTACCAGTCCATGGCCTGCTAGGAACAGGGCTGCACAGCAGGAGGGGAGAGGAGGCGAGTGAGCATTGCTGCCTGAGCCCCACCTCCTGTCAGATCAGCAGCAGGAGATGCTTGTAGGAGCACAAACCTGCTGTAGACTGCACATGGCGAGGGATCTGGGTTGCTTCCTCCTTATGAGAATCTCATGCCCAATGACCTGAGGTAGAACAGTTTCATCTCGAAACCTTCCCACAACCCCTGTCTGTGGAAAAACTGTCTTCCACAAAACTGGTCCCTGGTGCCAAAAAGGTTAGGGACTGCTGGAATCAGCCACTGATAATTCCACGCTGCTTAGTGCTTTTACCTCACTTGAGATCCATTTTTGAGTCATATCCACTTGTACGGTTTTTCATATCAAACTGGAAAGACCTGGACTTCCTCAGAGGAACAGTGTTCTACATTGTTTCACAGAGCCCCAAATAAATTCTGAAAGCTTTTTTTTTCCCCCCCGAGATGAATTCTTACTCTGTTACCGAGGTTGGACTGCAGGGGCACTGTCTCTGCTCACTGCAGCTTTCGTCTCCCAGGCTCAAACAATTCTCATGCCTCAGCCTTCTGAAAAGCTGGGATTATAGGCATGTGCCACCACACCCAGCTAATTTTTGTAATTTTAGTAGAGATGAGGGTTTCGCCATGTTGTCCAGACTGGTCTTAAACTCCTAACCTCAAGTGATCCACCTGCCTTGGCCTGCCAAAGTGCTGGGATTACAGATGTGGGCCACCACACCTGGCTCTGAAAGCTATTTCTAAAATAGTGAATTAATCTTGTGCCTCCTAGCACACAGTATGACAACAGTATTTCAACAATAAGTGTGACAAATCTGTGCTTCTGGTATCCATGTACATTTGATTACAGGAGATAGCTGTATGTTTTTGTATTGATGTACCTTACCAAAAAGAATAGCAGTGAGCAGAGCCCAGCGCTCCGTATTTCACCTCAGTTAACCTGCAGTTCAGCTGAGTTGGACAAGTGCAGCTGCAGTCCAGACGCTCCATGCCTTTCTCTTGTGGCACCCATTCATTCTGCATGGCAGGAAAAATGCATCCCTGAAAGCACTAGTGGAAAACAGACTTTCTCACAAGTAGTTTAATTTTTTTGAAGATTGACATTCACAATGCATGACTTTGACGTACACAGCACCAGACAATTCTCAGTTTTGACAAGCTGTATGTTTCTCTCTGCAGTGAAGACTTTTAAAACGGCTGCCCATTTGCGTGGTCATACAGTGGGGGCTGCAGCTGTACGGCTGTGAATAGACGCATTCATGTTAGTAGTTACCATGATGATCTTTATGTTGGCACCAGAGTCAGTGAGTCCGTGTGCTTCTGATGAAGGGTGAAGAAAGCTGAACGGTGCTGGAAAGTAGAAGAGAGGGAGGGAATGGACCCTGATTGACAGAGATGAGTTATGGTAACTGCTAGACTACAGAGAGAAATAATTAGTCATGCTATGTTGGTTTCAATAGATTTAACACCTGGTTGTTAAAAAGAGTAAATTGATTAATTGTTTTAAGGCAGCAGTGTTAGTGAGTTTCCCCAGTGTCTGTGTTTCTGAATAGAGATTAGACATGAATATGGATTTACAGCCCCAGCTCTGGGACCTTCAGTCCATCAGTAGGCAGGAGCAACCAACTCTGTAAATGCAAAGTAAACCGAATTTGTCCCCAGTTTAATGAGGAAGTTACTTTGCTCTCACCTTCTCCACCTTGCCCTGACTTTGCACTTGTGCATTCATCCGCAGCTCCTGCAGCAGGCCACCTCCTCCAGCAACCTGGGTGCATTCAGTGGCATTCAACAAATGGCAGGTAAGTCAGGAAGCATGCCTCTCCTTTTGACTATGCCATTATTAGAATTTTGGGTTGGTTCTCAGGGCAAAGAGAAGGAGCAGGAGAAAAGAACCAAGAGTGATCATCAAACTTTTTAGCTTTCTGTCTTACGTGTTAACGTTGAAACCTCCTGCTCTCGACTGTCTCTGCTCCCTCTTAGGTTACCTGCCCACCTTCCCTATGCGTGACAGCTGTAGAATGAAGGGGCTGAGAAATCCTGCTTGGCATCTATATCAACATATGACTGGATCAACAAATGACTCTCTAGTCATTTGTTGTTTTTATAAATAAGATTGATTACTGGGGGCTTTCCAGCCAGATTCCTATATCTAGGGCAGCCAAATGATTGACTCCCCTCTAAAATTTGAATAATAGTCAGTTAAGATGTTCTGACCTCCATAATGAAAGCCAGGATTGCAGGCCTATCTTTGATGCGGTTTGCAGCCCCTTGATAACGACAGACAATTAACAGGGTGCCTTTTTTACTGTAGTGCCCCAGTTGACAGAATTGTGCATCAGAAGCTTTTATGTGAAAGTATAATCTTTGTTCTCGAAAAAATCAAAGTGTGACTGTTTGAAAGCCAGCTCGTTGAAGGATTCCTTCTTCTAATGAGCTGCGCCAGTAGTAACTGAGGTGCAGTGATTAGCAAAAGGTCACTCCTGCGGAGCCACCTTCCGTGCTGATTTCCCTACCTAACACAGGGCCAGGGAAGGCAGCGGGCACAATAAATCAGAACACAGGTGCCCATTAACCTGCCATGAGGAACAGTCAGAGAGCCTTTTCCTTGTTTGATTCCAAAAAGGTGGGGGAAGAGGGCAAGGAGAAGAATGGGTTTTTGGCATATTAGAACCAAGCGTGGTTTGTTTTAATCAAGGACACCCTGATTCAGTGCAGTGAAACCTTCATGTGCGCAATGAAGCTTGCTTTGTCACCATGAAAATTCCTTTTTTCCGCGTTTCTGTTTGTATGTGTTTGTTTTTTTTCAATATGTATCCTTGGGGTTTTTTGTTTCTGTTTTTTTGTTTGTTTCACTTTGAATGAATCTGAAAAAACTTTCAAGGGGGCTTCTCCCTGGGTGTGTTATGTGATTGGCAGCCCAGCCGTTGTGGCCGGAGGGTCCTGGAAACTCATCAGCTGACAGCCTTCCTTGGCAATAAAAATACTTCTGAAATCGTCATTGGGCTTTAAATCCGTTGGCACTGCCACATGGTTCTGTTGTAACATAGCTTCTAGATTATTAGAAATAATATAACTTGAAATGATAAATAGCTAAATCATTCAGCGGCATCTTTACTTACACAGTTTGGGAAGCTGGCCTTGGAGCTAAGAATCACATTGAATGGTTAATTTACTTTTAATTCTGTGAAAGACACTGGAAAGAGATAAGTAAAACATTCAGGGGATTTTCTGTGTTTTAAAAGAGAAAACCTCCTGATTGCAAGCTCTAAAATAAATGCTAAGATTTGTCACTCTTTCAGCCCATAGGAGATGTGCTTTTCTTCTAACACTATGAACTCACCGGGATCGAAATTAGGGGCTTTCCTTAGAGGAGGCTTCAGGCTCTCCCACTCCCACAGCTCAATTATGCAGAGAAGGTCACTGGGTCCCGAGGCTGCCACCGAACGTGGCGTCCAGGTGGACAGCATTCCCTGTCACCTTTCATTAGGATGTGTGTGCCTGTGCCGCACCAGCCGCAGGTCAGGATGCCAGTGCCTGCGCACTCTGCGTGCTCATTTGAAAACTCAGGGTATCTGGGATCACCTTACAAGGTGCTGAGGAGCAGATGGCTAACTTAAAGCCAATCTGTATGTGCTCTGAGCCTCCCAAATTATCCATTTCTTGAATCCCGAATGTGTGAAATTGAGCACACTAAGTCTGCACAGGCTAGGAAATCAAATGCTGGACAGGCCATTCTCGACCATCGTTTGGAGTATTTGGAATATTCAGAGTCTTCAAGGTATAGCTGTCAGGCTCTGTAAAGGATACCTTGCATTTATAGTGATCATCAGGTCCCATCTTCATGCATATTTAAAGTATTACGGTTTGGAGTATTTTTTCCACCAGTGAAGGAAAGTTTCTATGGCCTCTCTGTCCTTGCCATGAATCTGCACCGGCGTTACACAGTGATCATGGTGCATGGGTGATGGAGGTTCCTTCCTAAGAGAAGCTTTCCAGCTTCCCCAAATGTGAGAGGGGCACCTCTCTTCCACGTTCCCCAGAGCCCCTTCCTTCCTTCCGTCCCTCTGCCCTCACCTTCCTGGACTCTTCGGTGTTCCAGAAGGGCACAGCCTAGTGGCTGACAGACTCAGCCCTCACTCCTCTAAGAGCTGCTCATGAGTATTCTTGAGTGGATGAGTGAACAGATTTATCACTCGACAGACATAAATCCCCTGTGGAGCTTAAGTTAAATGCCCAGTTTTTGAATTAAGAAATTTGACTTCAGCAATATGTATAAACCAAAAGAACATTAAACTAATGACAGTATCTTTACAAAGGAGTTGTTGGGGATTTGGAGATCGTTTGTATAATATAAAATGTAACAAATACAATAGAAAGCGTATGATAGCGGGATTGAAGAAATCCAAGAGATTATTTATCCCAAACACCACCTGATGTTACAGTGCTTATTGGGTGATTGATACTGTGTCCTACTTAGAGTGAGCACATAAACAATTCAGATATAATTTTTCTGTATTACATATATATATATATATATATAATGATCTCTGCATCTAAAATTCAAGTGGTCCAGTCTGGAATACTATTGCCAAAAGTGAAAAATCATTTCAGAAACGAATAATATTTTGTTGTGAACAAATCTCAAAACATACTGGTCTGTCCTTCAGGATATGAGATTTATAGCTAGAGTTTAAAATGCCACATTTATATGGATAAAGCATTTTCAGTTTCAGGAGAAAATTAAAACCGAGTAGAAAAAATAGACATTTTAGACAACTGGATACTAAGTAGTTGCATCTATAAAATTGAGACATCAGTTACGCTTTCTTTCCCAAAAACTTTTATCATTTTTCCCTCAAGCTAAAAATAACTTCAGGTGTGCTTTATGGTGTTTATAAAAGAGGACCTTTACTAAATATGGAATTTAGAAGCAGAAAATGGATTAGGAGCATACCTTTATAAACTGAAGGCTTTTATATCTACTTTTTGTGCCTCCTGGAAGTTGGTTGATTTTGTTTTCCCTCTTAAAACTTCTAATAAAAACTTGTCCATTTCTCACTCAGCTGTGATATTTGTTGAGTGAATTTCTGAAATCTCAGAAACTTGGGGCCTGAGTTTGGGCTAAGAGCAGGGATTTTTCTTGAAAGAGAAAGGGAATAAGAGAAAATGTCTTCTCTGCCTTTCATTTGTTTATAACAACTATCACCTCAAAAGAGCATCGTAATAGAAAAACAAGGGGTAGTGTTTTATCTGTTTGTTTTTAACAAAGCTCCGTTTAGAAAGCATGCAGCTATCATAGCAAGCTGAGGACATGACTGTCACTTTGTTACTACATTACAGTTGAAAAAGGGGACGATGAAAAGGTTAAATCAGTAATGTGAGACCGCAGCACTAGTCAGTGACCTCACAACGAGCAGGATACAGAATTTCCAAATAACACAACAACTTGATGAGGTAGGGACTCTAAGTAGCCCATAGCACAGGCGGGCAACTGAGGCTTAGATTAGTTAGCAGACTTGTCCGCAAGGCACTAGGCTAGTAAGTGGCAGAACCAAGCTTCAGATCCAGCTCACTGATGCAAACCCTGAGCTGCAGGCCACCCCCAGGGTGGCAAACCGTGCTCTGTCTCAGCCCCTTCAGGTGTGTTTGTATAAACACAGCTGCAGCGTCGTGCGGTCTCAGGGCCCCCGCACTGTTAGAGAGGAAGCACTTCAGGGATGGTAACAGGAAAGCTGCCTCCCTTCATCCTGAAAAACATCTTGAGTTTATCACGAGTGAGTTTTTCTTTGTTAGGGGGGATTTTTTTTCTAGGATAAGGAATTGTTACTACACCAGTTACAGAGGTTCTAAAGCAGTGGCGGAAGTGTGTTTTGATGAACAGGAGGAAACGGCTTCGTTTTCATTCTGATTCTGAGTAAAGCAAGTAGTGTATTCCCTTCCAGAATATCTGGTCTAAGTTTTGAAGGTAACAATAAAATTGTAGAGTGCAAATATTTGCTTAAACCCCTGAAGCAGCTTTCCTTTTATCAATTCGAGATCTGTTCTCTTAGAAGAGTGTCTTGGTGTCTGGCACAAGTGGAGAGGAGGGAAGACATTTGCAAAAACAGTGTATCAGAGGTCTGAGAATCTGGAATTGGAGGTGCTCCCGGAGTTGTAAAGTGTGCTTGCTACATCCACAAAGACCCACGCAGAACTTGGTTCCTCCCCAAGCTGAGTCTCCAGCAGTCCGCACTGCAGACACTTCCTGCGAATGTGCTAATAGGCCTTATGAGAATGTTCTATAACCACCCATCTGTCACTTTTTAACAGACCTGATTGGCAAGCACTTGTAACAACTGACATCTGTTCATGCTTATTGATATGCAGATTTATGGTAATTGCTATGAACAATAAGACACAAAATTACCTAAGGTGAACATTAAATTAAATTTTCATGCCCTTCCCCTTATAAATAATTTTTTTTAATGTTAAGTTTCAAATAGGCATATTGCACATCTGTTTTGTACATAATTTCTTCGTTTTGAGAAGGATTTTTTCCCCAAGTACTGAATGAAAAGTTGAATCCCTGTATTCCCCGACTTTATTTGCCGTCTTGATAGCCCATTGTTAGAGTTACTAAAACTTATTTAATATGTGTTGCATGTTCAGTCACCCGGATTATTGCCCCTGGTTCGAGAGGTGCCCATGTGAGCAGAGTGCTTCATGAAGTTAATGTCATTTTTCTTCTCAGAAGGGAACTGTTTGCCACGTGCATGCCCGTGCCTCTCCGTCTGCTACCCTTTCAGGATGAGCGTGTGGGAGAAAGTGTGACTTGGGGGTGCAGACTGAGGAGGTGCCTGGGAGGGAGGTTAAGACAGGGAAAGGACGGGACACCCACACACCTCAGGAAAGAGAGACAGAAGGAACCAGAAAGAAGACTTCCAGCGCAGCAGGAGCGAAGCTCGCTGCTAGCTCTGGGGAAGAATAAGGGGAATTGTAGGAGAGGTCCTGGGCCCAATCCAGGAGCAGGCCTGTGCCTGAAGTCTGTGCCTGAGAAGCCTGGTCTGGCTAAGGAGGGAGAGAGTAAACCTCTGTCCTCACCAAGCTCCCCTAGCTAGTGTCCGCTCATCGGACCAGTGCCTTTCCCCGAAACCACTTCTCCCCTGTGTCAGAGGGGAAGGCAAGTGAGATGTCCATGTTCCGGGTGATGGTGTGGCTGTGGGTGCATCTCTGGTGGAAGGAGCTGAGACATCAGCCACTGGGGATGTGCATTGTTGCCAGGGAAGTGCCCGGGAACACTGGGGTCAATGACAGTCCCCACGCTCTTCTCACCTCAGGTTATTACTATGGTGTGACATTGTGAGATGGTCAGTAGCACCTAGAAGATCACTAGGTGCGGGCATGTTCGTGGGGCAGGTTGGACAGACGATGAATGGGCTGTGGCTCTGCTTTCTAGGCTCGGTCCTGGTTGGAATGAGATGCCCAGGAGGCAGGGGATGTCCTGGGGGTCCCAAGGGCTGCTCTCTGGGGCTTTTTGGTTCCATTTTCCATTGGGTCCTCCCCCAGTGTCACCCGTGCCCAGGAAGGTAGCTAAGACGGGAGGAGCTCGGGCTCGCCTAGTTGCTTCTGGTGCTGGTGTGCACGTGTGTGCCTGTGTATGCACGTGTATGCGTTCAGAACAGGAGAAAGCGCTGTCTCCTTCATCCTCCCTCTTTTCTGTGTCCTCACTCCTCAGCTCTCCTTTCTTCTGACGGCCCAAGTCATCGCTCCACCTCTGGGCTCTCATGCAATGGTTTTCTACTATCCCTTGTATCTCTTTCAGATTGTCTGAACGTGTCAGAAGTTCAACTTTTTATGATCTGTCACCAAAAATGTTTGCACACACATACTTTTTCATAAAATTTCAGAGAGTTTACAGAGATACTGAATCCTGTCAGGGACCTCTGCCTAAGAACCCCCAAGTTCAGGGGCCTGATGTGGGGTAGACTGAGGAAGTGGCAGATGAGGTTCTGTCTGGTTACTGAGGCAGCTAAGGCCAGTGGTCTGGGATATCTGGGATTCTGGGGATGGATGCAGAAGGAAATCATGTTAAGAAATTCAGCCAGGCACAGTGGCTCACACCTGTAGTTCCAGCACTTTGGGAGGCCGGAACAGGCAAGGATCTCTTGAGCCCAGGAGTTCCAGACCAGCCTGGGCAACATAGCAAAACTCCTTCTCTACAAAAATTAGCTGGGTGTGGTGGCAAGTGCCTGTAGTCCCAGCTACTCGGGAAGCTTAGGTGGGAGGATTGCTTGAGCCTAGGAAGTCATGGCTGCAGTGAGCCATAATTGTACTCCAGCCCTGGTGACAGAGCAGGACCTTGTCTCAAAATATATCTATATGTGTTAACTGTCAAACTGATTTAGGGAGCAAAACATGTACATAGTTAGGAAGTAGGTAGTGGTTAACTGGTTAACCTAGTTCTTAGCTACAAATGAAGACAAGATCACAAGCTCGGTCCCAGCCCTCTGGCATTCAGGTGGCATGCACGAAATTCGTATTGGCCCCAGTGTTTATGCGCCCTGGGGCAAGGAGCGGCACTGCGTGATGAAGCAGCGCTAGGCTGGAATCTGCCCCAGCGTCTCCCATCTGTTCGGACTGTGGTAGGGGTGAGCAAGGCCACTCCTGACAGATATGGGGAGCTGTGGGGCGGAGTTTACTTCTGTGCCCCGGCCACATCGCCTTTTGAAACCCTGTGCTGGACCAACCCTTTTCTTCCTGTTCCTTCCTCCCTACCCCTCCTAAACTCTCAGATGCAAAGTTTAAGGAAGGAAATGGAGACCCACGCACAGTAGGAGAAGGAAGAGGAGGTCAGAAGAGCTCTAGATGGGGACCGAGAGGCCAGAAGGCAGCTCATGGGCAGGCCAGCCTGGCAGGGGGAGGACAGGCACCCGGGGAAGGGGCCGGACCCTCTCATTTCAGGGAGTGGCCCTTGGAGAGTGGCTCGTGGTATTTTCACCTCTTCATGCCGCTGTTTCCTCTGTTTGTAATATGTACAAGAGTCACAGTGCCACACCACATGGATGTGTTAGGAACCCTAATAGCAGCACACGGGTAAAGCGCTGAGGAGCTTGCCTGGCACGCGCTTTGTTCTTGCTTGTGTTGTCATCGTTTAAGGTGGTATTATTGCACTTACTAGTCTGAGAGCTTCTTTTTTGAGCTTAACTCTGCACTAGGTGGTGGTGTTTGAGCTTTCTGTGTGTTGACCCATTTAATCTCTTAGTTCTCAAGAGGTGGGTTCTACTTCAATCCCACTTCACAGTTGAAAACCCCAAGGTGCAAACAGTTAACGAGCTTGCTCCAGGTAACAGGCTGGCAGTAGGTGAGGCAGAGCCGGCTTTCAGCCCAAGCTGTGTGAGAGCAGGGCCTGCATTCTTCTTGACCAGCCTGTGCTACCTTCAGGAGGTAGTGGTGATCGCTGCTGTTGTCCCTGGTTTCACCATAGAGCTTGTGTGTTCCAAGCTAGAGAAACACAGGTCCATGTGAAGAAAGAGATAGCTCTACCAGCCCTACACTGAGAAAAGCAGAAATGTGGACTCAGGGCCAGAAACGGGGGCCCCAACCCAGAAACAGGAGCAGGTAAGCTGCCTTGCCTCACCTCTGGTGTACAAGCACTTACTTCTTTTTTCTTTAAGAGATGGGGTCTCACTCTGTTGCCCAGGCTGAACTTGAACTCCTGGGCTCAAGCGATCCTCTAGCCGCAGCCTCCTGAGTAGCTGGAACTACAGGCACACGCTACCACACCTGGCTTATGAGCACTTACTTCTGAAAATCAGAGTTGAGAGGACCATGAAAGCCTCCTGGGTCAGCACACAGGGACTAGGACAGGGACAGGCTGGAAGGGATGACACCTCCTACAGCTCCTCAGCTGGCCTCTGCTTTCCTATGCTTCTCTACCATCCCCATGGAATCAAAGACTTCAGGAAGGATTTCATTCTGAATCTGGGCCTATTTCAAGAAACTGATGAAATGGCAGGATCTCTTCCCCACTCCCTGGCATCTCCCTACTCCCATATCCAGAAATCTCCTCGGGTACACAGACTATCATGTTTTTTACTTTATCCTCAGTGTCTTACATAGGGTGTAGCCCATCATGGCCACTCAGTAACTACTGGGTGGGTGGGTGGGTGGATGGATGGATGGATGGATGGATAGATGATAGGTGAGTGGATAGATACATGCTGATGGATGAAGAATGGATAGGTGGGTGGATGATGGGTGGATGGGTAGGTGGATTGAGTAGATGATGGATGAGGGGTGGATGATGGATAGATGGGTAGGTGGATGTGTGGCTGATGGAGGATGGGTGGATAATGAGTGGGTGGATGATGGATGGATGCTTGGGTCAGATATGTCCTGGAGGAGGACCCTAGAATGGTGGCTCTGCCTGTCATTAATCAGTGCCAGATCATAGATGGATGTGGGGTAGATGATGAGTGGATGGGTGGATGATGGATGGATGGTGGGAGGATGATGGATAGAGGAGTGGTGGGTGGATGATGGATGGAATGGATGATGGATGCGTGTGTGCTGGGTGGATGATGGGTGGATAGATGGATGTAGGGCAGATGATGAGTGGAAGGGTGGATGACGGATGGACGGTGGGTGGATTATGGATAGACGGGTGGGTTGATGATGGATGGATGTGGGATAGATAAGTGGATGGGTGGATGATGGATGAATGGTAGGTAAATCATGGATAGATGGGTGGATGGATGATGGATGTATGGCTGGGAGGATCCATCCCACAATGAGGGATGGATGGGTGTGTTGATGAAGGATGAATGGGTGGGTAGATGATGGCTGGATGGGTGGGAGGATGAGGGATAGAGCAGAGTGGGTGGATGATAGGTGGGTGGTTGGATGGATGATGGGTGGGAGGATCCATCACACAATGAGGGATGGACGGGTGTGTGGATGAGAGATGGTTGGCTGTGTGGATGATAGATAGGTGGCAGGATAATGGATGGGTGGATGGAAAGTTAGGTGGATGGATGGATAGTTGGGTGGATAACAGGGATGGACAGATGGATGGGTGGGTGGGTGGATGATGGAGATATGGATGGATGAGTATGTGCTGGGTGGATGATGGATGGATGGGTGGGTGGATGGATAAGTGGATGGGTGAACGAGCAAATATGGATCCTCCTATTTGACTGGTTCTAACTAACTCTTCTCTGATTTTGTCCTCAAATCCCTTAGATGCTGGGGACCACAGTGTCCTCTCCTTTCCACTCTTCATCTCAGCTTCCTTGACCTACAGTTTTTCCTTTCCTTGCAGTCTGGCTGGTGAGCAGTGTTAGCCATGCTCCAGTGTGGTGCCCCAGAAACTCATCCACTCCCCCTGGACTTCCCAGATGGCAGTAGGGAAAGGCTGAGCAGGATGTCAGGTGCTCTGTTGGGTGGTAAAGTGTGTAGAAGAGAAATGTAGAGGAGGATACACAGGCCCTCAGCCCTGGATCCTAAAGGAGAGGGCAGTGGAGAGAACCTGAGTGCTGTTGGCTCAGCTCCAGGACCTTTAGTGAATGTCAGTGGCTGAGATGAGGACTAAACATGGGCCCTAGTAAGTGTTTGTACGGTGGATTAGTTAATGATTGAGAGAAAACAACCAATATTTGATGCTGCTGGAAATACCAAAGAACTAATAAGGTAAGGAATGGGGAAAACGAAAACTTTGGCTGGCTCTATAGACAATACTCTTCAGAGCAATTTATGTAAATGTCATACTGTCTCTTACCCTGTTTGTTCATCTTACATAGATTTGCTCATCACCTACTATATATATTAAAGTGTGTGTGTGTTTACGTGGACTTGAAAGTGAGTAAGACAAAATCTTTGTCCTCAAGGGAGTTGATATCTAATTGGGAAGGCAAGAAATACATACAAATAATGTCAACGTAGGGTGTGATGAAAGCCACAGAACAGTTACAAACAAACAGATAAAGAAATTTTCAGCTAACACAGAAAGTGTGTCTGTTACATGTAAACCATGTCTCCTTAGGAGTAGGCTATGGGATGAGGCAAAAGGCTCTGCCCAGGTCCAGGACGGTCTGCTTCTTGGCTGTGAGGCCTAGGCCAGGTCCTGATGCCTCTGACCCAAGTGGGCCAGCTAAGCCGGGCCATCAACACAGCTCCATCACTGTGGCTCCTACCTGGGAGGGTCAGGTATGTCCTGAAGGGGGACCCGCTGGCCTGAGCCTAGAATGGTGGCTCTGCCCGTCATTACTCGGTGCCAGATGCATATTGGAGGCTTTGATTTCAGGGCTAAGCCCTGTTCTTGTATGCTCTGCCTTATGTTGGTGGTATGGTCTGGTCATGATTTGTGTCACAGAAAGCACGTATCATGAGAGGCCCCAGATGGCATAGACAGATCTGTATGAACGTGCGTCACTCCTCGCGAGACGTGTCACAGCCTGGGTGCTCCCTCACACGCAAGTCAAACATGCAGGAAGCAGAACCCGTTGCTGGGGCCATGTTGGTCTGCATTGGGGCCAGGCATACTTCCTCCGTTTTCCTAAAGTAAAACTGAAAAATGAGACCAGGGCCTGTCAACACCCACGTTCTCATGAATATGGTACCATGTGACCCTGGATGAGAGGAACCCAGGGAGCAGTTACTTGCCGGTTGTGTTCACTTGATAAAGCAGGGTTGCCAGAAGTCTGCCTTTTCTTACAGAAATTCACAGGATTACACAAATACTTCTGTCCTGCATCCAAGCATCCCTATGAAATAAGTAGGTTTTCAAAAACAGGTGCTTGGCTTTCAACCTAAGCCAAAAGGTCTGGATGTCTCCTGGAAGAAGACAGAGTATCACTCTGGACAAAATGAGAATCCACTTAGCAGCCAAGGCAGCAGGAACTTGTTCTGAGTAGAAATGCACCCTGCTTGAGGAGGCCAGGGCAGAGGGGCAGAAGAGTGCTGTCTAGAGCTCCCAGCAGCCAGGCGCTGAGCTGCACCCATCCTGGGGGCTTACACATGTATGTTGCTACACATGTATGTTGCTAGAACATTCTCATCCCTTCAACCACAACCCCTACACACATTATGGAAGCAGCTGTCAGGGTACTTTCCCTAAAGAAGACAAAAATTGCTCCGAAGATATTGATTCAGTATCTGGACTTAAGAGCAGAGAAGAAGGTAGGATTAAGCTGAAGTCTACCGTTTTTCCAGCTTCTCTGTGTAGGGAGAGATCCATTGTTTCATGTTTCTCACATACGCAGCCTTCTGGTGAAGTGAATCATGGAAAAACACTTTGATCATTCAGAGAACCTTTGGACTGAGAGATGGAAGTGGGGTAGAGGGAGAAAAAATGTTAGACAGTGTAGACACCAGGGGCTGAGCCTGCCCCCAGAGTGTTGCCCCAAATCTCTCGGCTGATCCCACTCATGTTCATGCAAATTTTCTGGTTTTTTTTTTCATAATTTTCATGAGTCAGACATTCTAGTTTAAGTCCCTCTTTAAAATGTAAATGCCTTGAAAAGGCAAATACAAATATTTTACAAATAAAACTATTAAGATAACTGCCATTTCTATTCAAGTATTCTTGTATTTATCAAATATGAAATTTGAGGTCCCTATGGACACATTTTAGGGTTCACATTTAAATCCAGAGAGAGAAGTTCGGTGGCAATAACAGGTAGAAAAATAAAAGGTGACATTCACTGAGCACTTACATTGTGCCATATTATTTGCTTTCATCATCTTATTTAATCTGCACAACAACCCTTTGAGGTAGAGTTCAGTTAATGCTGCTACTCACTATCCAGAAATAGATGAACAGGCTTAGAACCCATACGAGTTCAGCTTCAGCACAAAAGCTTTTAACCAGTAAAATATCATTTCTTCTGGAATAGCTCGTTTTGAGGGACTGAGTTTATCATGAAGTCTTTGCTCCATCTGTTGCCACATCTCTTCATGTCTTGGCAGCTGTGTCATAGAAGCTGCCAGTCCACAAGGTCCTATTCCGGCCAGTCAGCACCGAAATCTCTCGTCTTTTTCACTTATCTCGACAGCATGGCAAGAAGGCCATGGGATGAGGATACTGGTTAGCACAGGCAGCGCCCCTCTGAGGGAGAAGCACAGGCTCTGCTAGGGAGAGATTCAGGTGCCCTTTCTGGGTTTGTGGTCTCTGGGAAGAGCAGTGGCATCAGAGAGAGCTGAAAGAGGGGTAGCTTTGGAGGAGAGGGCTGGAGAACCCAGCTCCCACCCAGGCAGGTGACCATGCACAGGGCTGTGTGTTTTCTTCACCTGTCCTGACGGTTTGATGAGCCCTCTCGTTTGACAACTGCAGATGTGTGCGGCCTGTTGCTAAAGGTAGCTTTCTCTTCCTCCACAGGCATGAATGCTTTACAGTTGCAGAACCTGGCGACACTGGCTGCTGCTGCAGCTGCGGCCCAGACCTCAGCCACCAGCACCAATGCAAACCCTCTCTCTACCACGAGCAGCGCCCTGGGAGCCCTGACAAGTCCCGGTGAGTGAGAGGGGTGCTCTTTCCTTGCAGGGGATGCAGCAGGAGTGGCAGGTTGGTTTCCATGCCTGCAGGTGCAAAGGGTGAGGCCGGACGTGTCCGCAATGGAGCTGGGAAGCTACACTGGGCTGCTTTAGTTCGTTGGGCTATTTAATTTTTTTAAAGGATCAGAATTCGAATGATGAAAAAAATAAGAGAATCCACTGTGCAAGCCCTTGTCACACATTCACTCTGTTTTAAAAAGGTCCGTATTGTCCATTCAGCACTAGTTGTTACCACTATGAAGAGCCTCCGTCTCAGTCTTTCTTTGTCCTGTGTGTAAGAATTCTCTTTTAAATCTCAAAATTCCTAATGATTCCCAGGTTATATTTCACACCGACTCCATCCATCACATTTGATGTGAAAATCTACAGTACAGCAGGGAACATCTTTGCTCATGTCTGGTCAGATTCTGGGCTGTGTCATTTAAAGTCTTTTTTTCTTCACAAATTTTGTTGCCTTATTCAAAAGCAGATGCCAGTTTCCTTTTCCTACAAGCCAGATATAACTTGGTTGCTTAGATACCGTAATTTGAGGGGGTTTTTTATTTTATTTTAAAAAAGTAGAATGTTTCACTGGCTTTCCTTCTCTGTATTTTTCAGACCTTGATAGATGATCTCACCTCCTTCTCTGTTACGTGAAGGAGTTGGCCTGGACAGTCTCCAAGCTTCCTTCTAACTTTCAAAATCCCATGACCCTTTATCAGCTGTGCCCCAAAGATTAGCTAAGTGTTGAAAAAACTTTAATAAAAAATAGTGCATGTGTTTTCAGGAAAACACACATCGCAAGCTACAGCCCACAACAGACTGACTGTTTTAGGGCTTTTGACCTCAGGGAGGAATGAGGCACTTCCTAGAGCTAGCAGTTCTCTAAAAAGCAGTCACCCTTTGTCTCTGCATAAGACATTGTGTATCTAAGACATTTCACCCTGAGGACGGTTGAGGGAGAAGTCTGAGAGATGTTGAAGAGAAGCTGGTGTATTTACCAGTGATGTGCTGAAATCTCACAGTACGCATATTGAGTTCACCGTGTATAGTGTCTTCAAAAACATCCCATTAATATATGTGGGCCTCATCTTATGTAACGAATACTATTCCTGAAAATTCAACTTTGCCACCCTTAATTTCAGGAAATTAAGTGATAGCTTCAATGCAACACATCAACTTGTTATTTAAATAAATCCTGTAATGATCCCTTTTGAGAAATAAATGTTTTTAACATGATAGATTTCCCCTTTGTAAAAATTCCTTTTTAAAAAAGAAAATTCGACCCTCCCCAACTTAGATTTCATAAATCAGATTAAAATGTATTTTCTTAAGTAGGATTTCTTTTCCCTTGTGATCGCTGTGATTACACCAAAATAGCATGGAGTGTTGTTAATGCATTTTGGTGTATCTTTAGTCCGAAGAAGGCTCGTTGGTTTAAGATGCCAAATGCAGAAGCAGCTATCAGCTTATCAGCGTAGATAATGTAGCTCCAGAATAATATCCAGGAAGTGTGGCGTGATCAGGACAGACGTGCTGCCTACCTTCGGGAGTCCTTCAGTCCACCAGGGACTTAGACAAAAAACTAAGCAATGAGTAACAAATCAGTGACAGAATTCTACTGAAAAAGGGGAAAGGGGACTGGAGGAGGTTACCCCTCTCTCAAAAGGTGACCTTTAAGCAGAGACCCGAGTTCCGTGATGGAAGCTATGGCACCCATTCAGGCAGAGGACAGAGCCAGTGGGTGGGGAGAGCAGAGTGGGGGCGCTATGGCGGACCGCATCCGTTCTGTCCCACGTTGGGAGGAGCATGAGCTTGTCCCAACCTTCTTAAAATGTGGGCTACTCAGACGGCCTAGGGCGACAGCCTAGGTGTTGGTCGAAAAGGAATTTTAAACGTGACTATTTTTAGTTTTTTCCTGAAACCGCAGTGAAAGAGAATGTGTTGTGAGCTGAGCTTTCCTCCCTGCTGGACTCAAACCCACACCACGCAGTGTCCTTCCCCTTATTGCTCTGGAAGAGGCTTCCTGCCCTTCAGAACGCGCCACTCGCTTAGTGTCACTGAGAGTGATTTTTCTCTTCTCTACTGAGGAATGCTTTGCATAATAACTGAAAGTATTTTATTAGAATCCTGAAGTGTAGCAGCAGCAGTGATTGAAATCTACATTTCAATTATTTTTCTTAAGTGTAACTAAAAAATCTGGTGTTTAAGTGAAAGTAAATTATTTGTCTAATTTCCATCAGGGACTTTTTCAAAGTCACAGAAAATGTGGTTTGTAGAATTCATGAATCTCCACTTCATCAAGGCAATTTTCTAGAAAAAGAGTTGAAAGCCGTTCCCAAAGCCATGGCCATTATTTACTTTTTAAATAATAATAAACTGGGCGCAATATTTGAACCATGAGCCAGTTCATTCACACCATGAGATGCAGGGAAGCCTCATCCCATCCTTCCTCCACAGGGCTTTGGGTTTACCCTGTTTTAAAAGCGTGTCTCTTAAGCTTCAGACAAATTCATCTAGAAGGCAAAGGGACAATTCAATCCCCTAAACTATTAATTTTTTAAATAATTGTAAATTTATCATTTCAATTTTGCATACCCAGGAAAAGTCTCCCTACAGCATTATTTTAAATGATTTAAAACAATCTTGGCTTTAAAACATGAGAGATTAAGCTTTAATTTTTGTTTAAAAAAAATCCCCTTAGGCAATAAATAGGTTCCTTTGTCTTATGGCCTTGAAATAAAAATTAAAATGTTTAAATTGCCCATGGTTAGAATAAGTGTTTCATTCAATTATCAGATGGTAGTGAGTAAAATTAGAAATTAAATCATGAAAGAATAAAAACCAGGTAAGTGAATATTACACCTTTTATGAGTTTCTCACGGGTCTTTTGAAGCCTAATTTAATCATGTTTCTTGTCTTTTATTTTGATATGATAATTTTTCCTTTGTTTACCTCAGTCTTCTATTTAGTTAATTAATTCTTGGGTCGTTTTTTTGTTACCCAGTTTTTAACCTGTTTTTGAGGACGGTGTCTCTGTGTAAAAGGCAAGTTGTCTAGAAGGGGTGTAACTAGGTATTAAAGACGATAGTGTTTGTCTTACATTCAGCTTGCAGATTTCTTGGTTTTGCTGGTGCTTTTGAGAGCTAGGAGAGACTGTTACTGCTACCACACGTGAATATTTCTTTTTTGGTCTAAAATATAATACTGCATTTATGTACCGTGTTATTACACTGACCTTCTTCTGTCTTCTTCTTTTAAAGAAAAAGGATGCTTTAACATTCTCCAAGTGCTTGTGTAAGAGGAGACTTAACCAAATACACATTCCAGGACAATAGATTGGTTCTTACCATGGTACAAGGCATTTGAAAAGGCTAGGAAACATTTTTTCATTCCACCATTGGCTCTTCGAAGAGTTATCACTTTGAATTCTGGGTGGCATTTTCCCCATCTTCAAGGTGTCCCCGGCCTCCTTGAAGGCTGTGACAAACAGAAAGCTCCAAGGAAATGGTGGCATTTCCTCTTGGACTGTGTGAGGGTAACAGAGATTGGAGGAGTTTGGACAGTGTTCAGCCATTCCCTGTCGCCTCAAGTAGTACTGACCAAGGAAAGGTGACTGTCGCTGCACACCGATGTCACCAGAGCAGCTGAATGACCAAGTGGAAATGCGAATTCACCTTGACGTTATGCTGTGGCCTTTCCATTGACAGGAGGCTTTGTCACTGCTGTCAATACGTGTCTGCACTTGTATCAGAGAAGCTGTTGAATTATGCAGAGAGATGTGATGCATAAGCTGTTTTAACCCACATTTCTGAGACTTCTAGTCGTGCAGGACAAATACATAAAAATGAGTTGGGGCCTGCACTGCCCTCTCCAAGTGGTGACCTGCAGGAGACAGTATCACAGATGAGAAAGGGTCAGGGCAGGAGACAGGGACAGACAGGTGGACAGAGAGGCCATCTCCCCAAGGCTACTGCAGTGGTCCTGCAACCTCAAAGTCTAGAATAAACTTGCCCCACAGACCTGTCCTTACCCCTCCGGCCTCACCCTGTTAAGTGGATCATCCCAGTGGCTGATGTGACTCAGTCGCTGATCTTTGCAGCTGGCCCCTGGCTCATCCGCGTGCATCATCAGCCCCTCAGTTCTCCCTGTGAAGCATCTTTTCCCTCCCAGGCGACAGGAGCCTGGAAGAGACCCTCATCTTCTCTCCCTTTGTACTATTGGAACAGCCTCCAACTCGGCCCCTTACCTCTGTCTTGCACACTCTTGGCCACTGTGGTCTAGACCGGAGTGAAACAAACTCCTGGTGTGGCATTCGGGATCCACCTGGACCACCTCCACTCTTCCGTCCAGAATCTGGGCAGCACACACTCACCCAGATCAGGTCACCCCTCATACCCCAGCAACACCGTCAGCCTTTACGCCATTATTCTTTCCAGTTTCTCTACCTAGAACATCTCCCGCCTTTCCTCCCATGAAAATCTAATACGTCACTCATTTATTGCACTGCCTGTTCCTGAGAACAATAATGTTGGTGGGTATAAAAGCGTTTCTAATGCACATTATAAAAAGTAGAGTTTATGTTCCTTCTGTAATTTAAACTGGAATAGAAGATTTTTGGTGGTAATTACTAAAAACTGTTTTCAGTAACCTACTACTTTTATGAATCAGTGCGTATGCCACCTCTACCGTGAAGCCTTCTAGTTAGAATTAATCACTTCCACATTGTATTTCTGACATAGTACCTAGCTCATTCTGGACCTGGGTCAGTGCAGACATTCCTGAGGAGCTGTCGGGCTCCTTGAGGGCAGGGGCAGAGAGGACTGGAGTGTCAGTGCTGGCTGGGCGTTCTGCAGATGCCGCCCCTCTCCCGTGCTGCCAGGGCACGCTCGGCCTCCTTCCACTAACGCCGACCCTGTTGTCTCTGCAGGACAGTCATGTGGGCACGCGCTTTGTGTCTCGCCCTCTAGCCAGTGAGTTCTTTTGAAGTAGGGACTCTGTGTTATTTACTCATAATTCTCCCTTGCATCTGGAACAGCACATCAGACACAGGCCCTCAAGTGTTTTTTAGTAATTCAGTGGAATAGCAAAGCGAAAATTGTCGAAGACAAATGTTTAAAGGCCATCTGTTCAGTCTAGTACAGTGTGCACATCTCTGGGAAGGCAGCTGAGTCCCTCAGGGTGGCATTGACAGGGTCAGCACACCCACCCAATTCACCTGTAAGGCGAGGCTCTGCCTGGATCCCTCAAGAACCAAACCCATAATTTGGTTTCACCTTACGGGTGAATACTCAGGTACAACAGGTTTCTGAAGAATGAATCAATACTAAGTTATACCAAAACAGTCAAATGAAGCAGTCTTTTTATTACAAGAGTAGCTTATTTTACAAATAGTGACTTTCAAAATGTTCTGATGTCATCATATACAATAAGTGAGAGTCTGGTATCAAATAACTGATTTCATTTTCAGAAGAACCAGCTACTCTAATGTGGGCTTCTGAAAGATAATGTAATGGCAGACGGTCCTCCGAAAGTGCCCATTGACTGTGTGTGTGCTGCTAACACCACATGGCCTTCTGCTCTGCCTGCCTACACTGCTTACAGAGAGCAAGGTCCCATTTAGCTTTTCAGAGGATTTTTTTACTTGTACCACACTTATGCCCTGCTTTTTATAAGTGCAGGGGGACCAGTTATTCCTGTGAAAATGGCCTGAGTCTTCACTCTCCTCTTTTTCTCCTTATACCCAACTTTTGTCATTGTTTATTCCAAGGAGAAAGAAGGAAATCTCAAAGCAGTCCATTCTCCCCTTCACTAGTGGCTAAGTGTCTCAGTCAGGCAAAGTCAAGCCAGTTGGTAATAAAGGCTGCACATCTGTGGGTTTCAATCTGTCAGTCAAGCAACTTTTTTTTTTTTAACCTTTCCTATGGTGCTGACAGTCAAACTTCTTTACACTCTTATTGCTACAGTAGGAAGAGCGTTGGCATCCCAGTCTTCGCTCATTTCCTGCAAGTTCCAACATTTTACACTGCCTTTCTGAAAGTCTTGTTTGCTCTTGACATTATGGGGCTCACTTTATTTTCATTAATGTTAATGGAGTCAAACTATTACATAACATGTTCCATAAATAAGATGACTCTGCAGTGGCTGTCATCTCTTAATAGATTTTTTTTTCATTCATTCATCAAATATCTGTGCATCAATGTGCCTGGGACTGTTCCAGAGCTTGAGACACATCAGTAGACAAAGCTGAAGATGATTTCTGCCTGCATGTCCTTTCTCTTGTAGCATTAGCTTTCAAGGAAAGTGTCGTTTTACTAAATTCACACCATAGTAAAAATAATTTGAATAGCCTTTAAGTATAAACTATAACTTCTACACTCTTAAAATGTCATAACCAATATTTTGTATATCTTACATTAAATTTTGTGAATGAGACCAAGAGCAGGAGGGGAAGCTCTTTTCTCTCCTTTGAGCTGTTCCGTCTTTCTGTGTGCTGAGTGCAGCCGAGAGCTGGGAGGAGGCCCCACCTAGGGTAGAACTGCAGGTGGCTCAAGCAGACAGTGAAAAGGTTTAGCGCTCAGCCTTGCTGCCTGGGCTGCTCTGTGGCATCTCAACAGAAGCAGGACCTGAAAACCAAGTTGTCTGAAAGTTCTTAGGCATGTAAGACTTACATTGTTGGGGAAAACAATAGATGGGAATGGTGTATCTTCCTAGTAAATGTCCTTTATTTGGCACTGATCATCGTGCTTCTAAAGGAGGAGAGAGCATGCAAACCCCTCCCAACCAGAGAGGTTTTGAGGGCCCTGCATGTGCGGGAGTTTGGGTGTGGAATGACCTTCTGCACAGTGAGTGCGTGGACATTCCAGGCAGTGTGTGCAGTGCCCCGACCTGGAGCAGGCTGGAGTCTCTTAATAGTCTGGAACCAATTTAAAGTTTAATAAAGCCGCACAGCTGTCGGGGTAGATACTTATGGTTCACCACAGAGCCCACGCTGGGATTCATGCAAGTAGATTCCACCTGTGTCCTGAGCTCTGCTTGGCGGGTCCCTTCGTCTGCGGAGTAGACAGAGCCTCACGTGCATCTTAGGGCTGCCACTCACCAAGCACATTGTTCCTCATTTTGAGTGGGCTTTTTAATATGTGCAGTCATCGATTCTAATTCTTCATGTATTTGCTTTTTGGTGTTAGTGGTGCTAGAGTCTGTGCTAAGTGTTAGAGATTTGTTTTTAAATTTTGCTTTGAACAGTCTCCTGTATTGTGGCAAATCCACATTAGATCCCCTTGTGATGTCTGTATGAGCTCAGGCTGTGTTTTCTGTCCAACAAAACCACTTAATGAGATTGTTATTCCCACTAAATGATCTATGATGTTGTGTGATATAAACATGTTATCACCACTGGCACTAGTGAAAAGCATCTGTTGCTTCAGTGTTATATGAGGTGGGAAAATCAAAGCTTTATTCTAGTCACAACTTCCCAGAATTGTATACTCTAAGGTCCATTTCTTAAGACTTGAAAGCAATCAAATGGGAATTTTTAGTTCAGATGTGGTTGCATCCCAAGGACCAGGCACCATCAACTAGATGCCATGGCCACGTGCAAACATAAGCAAAATACACCAACCTGTACAGCACAGGAGGAAAGCAGCAAGGCAGGTAAGGTACAGGTGTGGGTGACAGGAGCGATTCTGCCCCAAGGAAGTGAGGGAAATTTCAGTAGAAGAGTTGACATTTAAGCCAAAATGTTCAGGGTAGGTAGGATTTTTAAAAGTAGAAATGGAATGGAAGATATATCAAATATGTCAAACGTGTGAAAATGCAGAAATAGGATTTAATCAGCAAATGGAAGTTGCTCTCATTTTTCACCAGCATGGACATAGGGAAAAGGATGCCCACGGAAGACCCTGAAAGCCATGGCTGAGGAGCTAGAACTTTTCCTGTTAGCAGTGAAGAGCCATTTCAGGACTTTCGGCTCAAGAATGACAGTGATTGGACTGAGGCACCCACTGGATGTGGGGAAAGCAAAAGGGAAGGAGGAAAGATGATGTTGGGTGTGGAATCTGGGTGGCCAGTGGGGCAGTTTTCAGTTGTGAGAGGAGTTGAGGGAAGCTGTTGTACAAGATGATCGGACATGGCACATGCTAAGCTCAAGAGCACATGAACAGACATTCTGTAAAATGTGTCCAGCAGCGATTGGATGTATGACCATCAGGCTGACCAGAGCCCTGCACTGGAGAGTGGATTGACACTGACACGCAGAGGCCAGGCGGGCTGCCCTAAGCCAGGGGAGGGGGGAGGTGATTAGGCCAAAATCACCAGCAAGGCAAGGCGGGGACTGGGTGCAGAAAGTCTTGGGGCGTGTCTGTGCTTGTGGGACAGAGGGGCCAAGGGATGAAAAGGGAGCTTTCTGAGGAAAGCACAGTGTCATGGAAGCCAATGGGTACAGGGCTGGAGGGGTGAAGGCAGAGCTGACTGAAGTTCGACGTGGGGAGTGGGTTCTCCCCGGAGTGGCTGCTTCACAGCAGTGGTTGACAGTTTTGCAGGCAGTTAAAGAGGACAGAATTCTATATGGCATGTTCATGAACTGTGGTGAACATTTATAAAAATCTGTAAATGGGGCCGTTCGTGGTAGTTCACACCTATAATCCCAGCACTTTGGGAGGCTGAGGTGGGCAGATCCCATGAGGCCAGGAGTTCGAGACCAGCCTGGCCAACACAGTGAAACCCTGTCTCTACCAAAAATACAAAAATAAGCTGGGCATGGTGGTGCACACCTGTAGGCCCAGCTACTTGGGAGGCTGAGGCAGGAGAATCACTTGAACCTAGGAGGCAGACGTTGCAGTGAGCCAACTCCAGCCTGGCTGACAAGAGCAAGACTCCATCTCAAAAAACAAAAGAAAATTAAAAATCTGTAAATGTACTGGGGGCACTAGGAGGAGAACGTTTTTATGATTTTAAGATGGAGAAAACAAACATATTTGTAGAACAAAGAGCCAGTACAAAGGGAAACAGGAAGAAGCCAATGAGAGCTGAAAGCTGGACTAGTCAAAGGGCAGGCTGGAGGGATGGACTCAGCCCCCAGTGTGTACCTCTCCTGTGGAGAGGAGATGCTGCCTGGTGAGTGTCGGGTCACGTGTCTTCTCCCCCAGGAGGACCCCCCACAGCAGCACCCTGGCCTCGCAGCGCCATCTTGACCTGGTACTAGTGCACAAGCCAAGACGCATGAACCCGAATCAGGGCTGAGTCAGCAGGTGGTGCAGTCTTAAGGGAGGAAACACTGTAGCCTCTGTCAGGATTGGGGATGCCAAGAATTTAGGACAGAAGGATACTTACATCACATACAGGCCAGGAATGTATATATCGGGGGCTAGAAACAAAGAAAAACTCAACTCAAAGAAAAAGTCAACCTACAGGATGTAATAGAGGATTTCTGATTTTGTTTTTCTAGAGTATGTAGACATCTTGATCAAGAGTCAAGTCACTGGAGCAAGTAATGTAATGTTTCTTTAATTTTCTCAGTTGTGAAATAGAATTAATTGCTAATATTCACTTTTCTTATGGACACATTGAGGTTTATACATATACACGTATTTATATTTCAATACATGTATACTGGTGCTTTTTTAAAAAGAAGATATTTAAGTATCTCATGGGAAGAGCGTTTCATTATTTTGGAGTGACACAAAATACTGCAACTCTGGAGAACAGAGACTAGGTTAAAACTAGAATGAGTCTGACAATGTTTAACTAGGTTAAAACTAGAATAAGGTCCTATGATATTTATGTAGGTTAAAACTAGAATGAGGTCTGATGATGTTTAACTAGTTTAAAACTAGAACAAGGTCCTGTGATATTTAACTAGGTTGAAACTAGAATAAGGTCTGATGATATTTAACTGGGTTAAAACTAGAATAAGGTCCAATGATAACTTTTCCTTGAATCTCTTGCCTTTGAAAAACAAGTATCTCCCCACCCTTCCTTTAAAAATTAGGACGTAAATATAGGGAGAAGACACTTTCCTTGCTCCTTTCTGCTTTTGTGCTCTGCCTGCTCGAGGGAACAGTAAACTTTCTACCTACCATAAATGCCACTTGAGCTCTTAGAGCCAACATCCCCTCCATAGCAAAGGCAAAATGGTATGACTGGGTTAAACAGAGCCAGACAGCTGTGTCCGGGCAGGATTTCTGCACTGAGGGTCAGGCCTGAGACCCGTGGGGAGTTGTTCGTTCATATCTTGTGCTCTGCGCCGGGCCTGTGCAGGGGCAGCATTCCTGCTGAGTGCACACCAAGCCCCAGCCAGCCTGCAGCCCTACTGTGATGATCCCGGGCTGCACCAGGTGACCTCTTGCCCCCTGCCACCCTTAGGATCATGTTGCCCAGAGGGAAATCAACCTCCCAGAAATGATGTTCTCTACATCTGGCAAGCTGCCCCTCAACCCCCCACAGGAAGGCCAGACTTCAGACAGGCCATCAGTGACACGGTGACATGGGCCTGCTTTCTTGAGAAGCCTCTGTCCTCACCCTTTCTCTACAGAGGCCCCAGCCTGTTCCCATCATCAAATAGTACAGCTGCTGTTAAGCTATACAGCTGCTAAGCTGTCCAGATGCCTCCCTCGTGACCCACGTGAGGAAACAGAGGCCTGCAAGGGTCAGTGGTTTGCCCAAGGGAGTGTGGGATGTTAGTGACAGGTGAGATGACAGCTCTGTCATACCACGAGACAGTCCATATTCTAAGCAGGAACTCCTGGGATCCCAGAACTATATTTCTGGGTTTCTCCACTTACACATTCTCACCCTTGTAAGGAGATTGCCAGTGTTTTGTTTTGTTTTGTTTTGTTTTTTGTTTTGTTTTGTTTTTTTCATTCCTCCGTGGCTGTGCATGAAAACAAACATCTGGGGCCAGCTAAAGGGGAAGTATATACTTTTGTTTCAGTGAATCATAAGCAACATACCACTGGCAGGGAAAAGAGGTTTGATTTTCCCTCTCATTTGTCCCATTCTTAGGAGATCCATTTGTACTCTGTATATGAATGGACTTTTCCAAACTCATGGTCTCACACTGCCTTTATGAGTGCCTGTCCTCAAGGGATGGGGGAGGATGCTAAAAATGAGACCAGGGACGGAGGCACCCTGATTAGTGACAACCCATGAAGTACATGTCTTGGACCCAGTAGAGAGAGCTCCCACAGGCCTTTGGAAATGAACATTAAAGCGAAGAAAACAAGACAGCTGCTTTGGGCGAGAGGAGCAGGTGCTGGCCCCTTACCTCCTTGCCTTCCACATGTGCGCCACCATGGAACAAAGCCTCCACAGTCATTCTGAGTCCAGACCCGGCCCTCTAGACTGTTTTCCTCCTCTGGTCTTCCTGAGAACTAGTAATGACAACTCTTGACCAGCACTGCACGAAGCCAGGTGCCACCAGCTTCCTTGGGAAGCGGAAGTGGCAGCAGAAGAGAGGGGCACTGACATCTCTGGGGAAGGTGCCCTCTTCCAGGCGGGAGTGTGAGGTCACACCTCACCACTGCAGCACTGGCACTACTTTCCAACCCTGCCCACCTTCTCCTCCATCACCACGCCCCTCCCTGCCCAAAAGATCTTTGAGGGACTGAATGAAAATAAGAGGTGTGGTTATTGTGGAATAATTAGGCCCCATGGGAGGAGAGGCCGTATTGTGCTAATGCCCCAGGGTTGTGATTAGCTCATAATGATAGTGCCTGAGTCATGACTTAATTATGCTGCTTCCTCACAAGTTTTTCCTGCACAGTTGGAATGCAGCATCCATGCTCGTTGGAGACAAAACGGCCACCTTGGGCTCCATCGTCCTGAGCATGTTTGGTCAATGTAGGCAATTTTCTTTTTGTTCACAATGATTTTATTTCCTAAACCGCAAAGCCACTGTACTTTCGCTATCTAATGGTTCTATGGAAAGTGTTTAATGAGTGCACCGAAGGCAAATTCGTGCTGTCTTCTCTTAATACTGTTTTGTTGTAGCTTTAAAAAAAAGTATTTTGCTATCCGGGAAGAGTGGGAAGTAGGGTTAATATGAGAACATGAATGCATTTGTTCCTGGAGAGCAAGCTAGTTTCTGGGACAGACTTGTGCTAGACGTGGCCTGCAGATACACAGATACAAAACAAGGGGGAAGGGGAACATTCATATGGGAATTTTTTTTTAATAAAGAAGTGGCGAATGTGAGAGATGGATAAGCTCCTCGTTGCCGTTTTTGGATCTGGAATCTTTAGAAGGATGGAGGAATAGCGAAGTTCCTCAGCAGGCAGTGTCACCCCAAATCAAGAATCCTGTTCACCATCCCACATTTCTACAAAGAATAAGAAACCCACTTGAGCCCCCGTGCGTGCCCTACTCCCATTCTGGCAAGGGGTGGTGGGCTTCTCCAGGATGGGCTTTCACTTGGCCTCTGCCCTGCTCCTGCCTATGCAGAGTGGTGGCCTGAGAGCTAAGCATGGCCCTCGGCGGTCCTGCCTTGGAGCTATGTCAGAGGAAAGGAGGGGTTCTCTGGCCCTAGCCCGGTGGCACCACAGCAGTAACTAGCTTCACCCACTGTTTCTGAGGCTCTCCCCATTTTCTGTGGCACGTAAGCAGAAGGGAAGGGTTTGATGAGGGTCTTGGGTGGAGCCCCATGCTCAGCCATGTCGTGAGGAGCCCCAGCAAGGCAGCAGCAGGAGGTACGGTGCGAGGCCCTCGTCCACCGTGCTGTGGTCTCCACGTATGCCTCATGGAGAGAGCCAGACAGGGCACCCAGCTCAGCTGCCTCAACCTTCAGTGGATCCGCCAGCCTTTCCTCCACTCCGCAGATGCCAGCGCAGTACCCACTGTTCCAGTCACCCTCACAGATTCTAGGGAAGCAGACAAGCAAATCTCTGCCCTTCAACACGCTGTCCTCTGTGGGATTTCTTTTCCTTGAGAAGAACAGAACCGTAAGTTACACTCTCACCTAGTTTTTGACTCTGGGTTCCTTGGTGCCCAGTGACTGTCGTTCTTTCCTGTCACAAACAAACCCTGCATCCTTTCACCTTCTCATGCCTCAGACTCCAGTTTTCACCCAGTCAGGGTGCAATTTGACAGTACTGCATTGGAGGGTCCTGAGACCCGTGGTTCCCCAGCGTTTACATGAAAAGCAGCACCTAAGGGCTGTTTCAACTCATATGCCCAAGCCTCACAACCGGAGCGTCCGGCTCAGCGGGAGTGAGGGAAGCCCAGGTGGTGCTGATGCTGGAGGTTCGAGGCTGTATAACTTTACAGTAATGACTTTCTCCATTAAATGTGTCTGTGGCTACAGCACCCCCAAAGGATGGGATTGGGCCCGCCTTCCCCAGACAACAGCTGACCCGATGGCCTGCAGAGCATCCACCGCCCAGGGCCGTGGGCCAGAGGGAGTTGACACCACACAACTGTGGTCTTTTTCTTGGTGAAATTCTCTGTGATCTGCTCATTTAGGATTGAGTTGGGTGTGCTTGGTGTGGCAGCTGCTGTATAGGTTTTCCTGGGACAGAAAGTAAAAGCTATTTCTATTTTAAGCTTAATGGTGCTTGTATTTATGTAGATCCTTTGTTCTCTGGTCTCTAAATTGACATGGGATTTTCACATTGTTCTGTTCTACTATGGGCAGTGGAAATTGGAGCCTTCACCAGAGTTCTGCCTGGAAGCATTAGAAACCTGCCTTCGTGGAGTCCTCTCTTTCTCTGCCAGGAGATGAAGCCAGCGTGTGTTTGGCACTACTAGAAACAATAAGAGCTTTTCAGAAGTTGGCTTTTTGGACCTTGTGGCCATCAAGCCTAGCCTCAGGGTCTGCAGAAACCCCTTGATGTACGTTGGAGGTGTCTGCTTTCTCACCCCACAAACAGGGACTGGAGTGCCTCAGAGGCGGGCAGCTCACTGCAGAAGACTTCTCTTCCCTAGCCAGCTTCCCTCTGTATCCAACTGAAATCTGCCTCTGAACGGCTTTCAGCCACTGATCCTAATTTGGGTCTCTTGAGCTGCAAAGAATGTCTATCTTTCTCACATCAAGACCTAAGACTGTTTCTTGCCTTAGTCTTTATCTCTCTAGGCTCAGTTTTACTGTTACCAGCTCACTCTCTTTCAACTCAACTTTCATGTCTGGTCACCCTCCTCAGGATGCTCTGAAAACTATACACACAGACTGACCTTCCTGATGACCAGACTTACGAGAAAGACTGCAAAATTAGTCATCATCCATGCAGTCGCCTCTCTGGGGAGGAAAATATTGAATCTTCATTGCAAGTGCTGTAAAATGAAGTGAAAAGATGCAGTTCCTCTTTTGAGGACAATACCCAGATTCTCCTCCTTCGGATATAGACTGAACACATGTATATAGATCACCCACTGTGTATCAGACATCGGTGACGCCTTCTTGGATTGTCACACCCATTCACAGAGGCAGGGCACGTTACTCTTGTTTCGTGGATAAATACCAAGCCTCAGCTGAATGGAGTAGGTAGCCCAAATTCTTATAGATAGTGGAAGGGACGGAGCCAAAAATTTAAAGGCAAATCTGAGTGAGTGCAAGTTCACTGCTTTCATAAGTAAATGTCTGCAGTAGCCACCAGGTAGACACAAAAGGCAAAACAGGATTTTGAGTTTCATATCAACATAACACTGGGTTTAAATTCTGGCTCTGCCACCGAGAGTTGTGTGACCTTCCGCACGCCACTTGACTTTACGGGATAACTGTAAAGGACTAAATGGGCTTACACGCGTGACGTGCTTATGGCAATGAGCAGCACGTGGCAAGCACTCACACCTGAGATGTGTTCATTATTAGCAGCAGAGCTGGAGAATGTTCGTTTCCTGTTGCTGAGATGACAAGTTACCACAAACCTCATGGCTTACAACATACTTATTATCTTGCAGTTCTGTAGATTAGGAACTCGGCATACTCACTGGGCTAGGGTCAAGGTGTCAGCAGGGTGTGTTCCTTCTGGAGGCTCTAGGGGTAAATCTATCTCCTTTCCTGGCTTAAACAGGCTACCAACTTGACTTGGCTCATGGCCCCTTCCTCCGTCTTCAGAGCCAGCAAATCTTCATGCTGCCATCTCTGATTTTTTCTCTCTTGATTCCTTCTTCCACTTACAAGAACCCACCCAGATTATCCACAATAATCTTGCCATCTCGAGGTCTACTGATTAGCAACTTTTGTAGCCCATTTTCTGTTGCTTATAACACAGCACATGATACTATATAATTTATTTTAATTAGGAATTATTTCTTACAGTTCTGGAGACCGAGAAGTCCACAGTCAAGGTGGTGCATCTGGTGAGGACCTTCTTGCCAGTGGGGACTCCGCAGTCCTGAGGCAGTGCGGGGCATCACATGGCCGGGGGCCGAGCAGACTAACACGCTTGCTCAGGACACTCTTCCTCCTCTTATAAAGCCTCAGTTCCACTCCTGTTATATAACCCATGAATTCTTTGACCCATTAATTCATGAATGGATTAATCCATTCATGAGGGCAGAGCCCTCATGATCCAATCACCTCTTAAAGGCCCTTAAATCACCTCTCCATATTGCCACATTGGGGATTAAGTTTCCAACACATGAAATTTGGGGAACACAATGAAACCATAGCACATTCCATCTACAATTTTAATTTCTCTTTGCCATGTAACCTAACATAGTCACAGGTTCCAGGAATTAAGACATGGATGTCTTGGGCTGGCTGGGGGGTGAACAGAGAACCTAATAGTAATTCTTAGTTCCTGCTCCAAACGTAGCCCTTAGGACCCAAATAAGCTTAATTTATTTGGGTCCTATCTAGGAATGGAGCCATTAAAACAGAGAGAGAAGAGAGAACGAGAAAGCCTTTGTCAAACACACACTGGCATCTTCTAGTTCAACTCTTGTGTTCCTCCCCCAGCTCTGGCCCAGTAAATGCAGGTCCTTCCCAGTTCTACCGGTCTGATTAGTCACCCCTTCTCCCATGGGAAATCCAAGGCTGGTGAGGGGCCAGGGGGAGGTGGTCCAGGTTATCCACATAGCAGAGAAAAACCTTTTCCTGGAAAGTAGAGCTCATATCCTTGCCTCTCTGGAAATTTATCTGGGTTGGTTTGAGAAAGCTTTCCAAATAGGCCTTCCTCCACAACTGCTGTATCGCTAAGTGGCAAAGGCCACTGGCCTCCTCGTGGAGTTCTCATACCCACACCTGAGTGCTGGCACCCATCCTTCGTCCCTCACGTGTGCAACAGGGCCAGTCCCTTCAGCACTCTGGGCCTCTGCTTCCTTATCTTTCAAGTGCAGGAAAGACTCCAGTCTAGTTCACAGTTTGCCTGAGAGGATCCCACCTTCAGTAAAAGATCCATCTGAAAGACATACTGTTACCTACTACTGTCAGTGGGAATTAGGAAGAGAAGGAAGGCTCTGTACTGGTTGTGGGGGTCCGGCCCTCAGCTCTGTTTAAGATACTGAACAGCAGTTATTCCAGGTGATCTAGCACCTAATGACCTAGGCACTCAGTCTGTGACCTTCAGTTTTAACCTGAGACAAGAGTCTCTTCCGGGTGGAGACCTAGCATAGCTCTGAGGAGAAGGAACCCATCCTATCCTCTCAGTTGGGATTAGTGTTTGGGATTACTCAACTTGGAGTTGAGTAACAATGAGCTTTCCTGCTCAAACAAGCAAAGAACTTCTATGATCAGGCCAAAGTGGGCATATCTTCACCACCAGTCTCCCTGGACCACTTCGCTTCTCCTGTTCTCCACACCCCACCCCTTTTCACAAAAGGGCACAGACTTTGTCTGCCACATGAGCTAATGAAAACATGGCCATCCTTGACTGCTCGACCATTTTCTTTCCTGGCAAGCCAGCTGGTCTGAATGTCGTGGCCTGGTTGGTAGGTTTTTAACTAGTGGTACAACAGGCCTAAAATGTGTTGTTTACAAGTTACTGCAGCCACTGTGTGAGCAGGGTGAGGTGCGCCTTGCAGCCTCCATTTGGGTTCCTCTTGGCTTTGTTCTGCCTCCTCCTGCTTGGATGGTGCAGCCTCTGCTTGAAGAGGCGTTCTGGGTGATTATGAGCCAATGTTACCGACCATGTCTCCCCTGAGATGCTCCTTTGGCATTCTATAAAATGTGTATGTGAGAAAGTGTAGGGTACGGTTCTCAGCACAGACTGAAGGAATTTGGGGCGGGAAGAATGCGGATGGTTGTCTGAGGCAGCATCTTGCCAGTCTACCAGTGTAGAAATGGACAGTCTGTATGTTCATGGCACTGCATGTGTCTCTGTCTAGGGTCTCTTTCTCTATAGAGACTGTGCATCTGCTGAACGTTTAGTCTTTAAGTACTTGATTGAGGTGGCCTGTGTGACAAACTGGAGTTTCTCTTATGCTTTAAATAGATGATTTGTTAACATTCAAAAGGTTTTTAAAGGTGGCTAGATGTGTAATAGAGCTATCCTCTTCAACTGAGACGCGGATTGGGGTGAATTTTGAAAGTATTGTCTGATGATGTAGAGTGCAGAGGGTCTTTCCACTTTAAGGCAAGTCATCTAGTTAATTTTTCTCAGTCTCATGCTTGATTCTTCTCCCTCTTTTTATTTACCTTTTCCCCATCTTTCTACTGGGACTGTCCAAGAACAGCGTAGTAAGAAGTGAGAAAGAATGTCCAGTTCACTGTAGCCAGGCTCCCAGTTTTTAAATAGAAAACCAGGGTATGAAAAGACCCAATTTGCATTTTGACTCACTGTCATCAATAACAAAATGGGCCCAGGGAGTTTCTCAGCTGCTTCCACCTCTCCCGTGGCCCCTGAGCTAGGCTTCCCCCATGTGCATGTTCTGTGCCTAACAGGTTCTCTCTCCAACTCACTACTTGCCATCACCACTGGGACTCATCCACATGAGAGCAAACTGTGGCATCCACACACCTTTTCGCAGACTCACCTTGGTGACTTGGAGGATTTGAGAAGTCATCCCTGAGCACAAGATCAGCCAGACCTGGCGTCCTCCAGCGCCACTTCTCCCTCGCCCCAAGGTGAAGCACTCTCTAGAATTGGGCACAGATGGGCACTGCTCTGGATGTCCCTGGATGAGGGCACAGCAGCTGGCATCTCTGGGCCGGCAGTTCACAGTGTGGACATCATAGGAAGAGAAAGGTTACAGCCTGGCATACAGGACCCTCCCTGTGATTTCCTACAAGGTGGAAGAAGGTCCTCCAGCAGAAGCCAGACCAGTGGCTGAGCAGTCACCAACAGTTGGAGATGTTTAGATGAAAGTGGAGAAAAGTGTTACCTGCTTTCGTTGTTTCATGAAATAGATCCTATGTAATTTTGTCTGTTCAGTTCAACCTCTACCTAATAACTGGTAATGATCTAAAAATGGTGCCAAATACAGTGCCAAATTTATTACATAGATTATTTGATCTTTACAACAACCCAGTAAATGAGGTACCTTTTTTCTTCGTCCATTTAAAGACAGTGAAACAGAAGCTTGGGGAGATGAGGGAACAGATTGAGTCCAGGGGAGTCAGGCTTAATGAACCCATTTTGCTTCCAGTTTTTGTTTTTAAGATTCCACTGAAAAACTAGAGTTGTGTTCCTTATTGAGAGCTAGTTTCATTTTTCAGTAGCAATGGGGCTGAGCTAGCAGGACCATTTTTCCTGCCCTTCTCAGTGATGCCCCATGCCAGCCAACCTCCATGATCCTTCCCTTGCTCACCATAGAGGCAGGTGACCTTCCCCAGTTACAGTGCAAAAAAGTGGAGACTGGTGAGGTCTGTGCTGTAAGTTGAGGTTCTGCATGGTGCAGGCTGCAGAGACTCAGAGAGCAACAACCTGTCTTGTGTTTTGTTTCTCCAGCAATTACAGTGGCCATGCCCCATTGTCAGCACGATGGCCGGTCCTTGGTGCACTTCGCCACGAGGGAGCTGGTGTTGCTCACTGGTTAACAAGCTTGTCTCCAAGTTATTGATCTTAGTTCTCTGCCACCTGCACTTTTCCATCGGCATGAATGGCAGCCACCTCTGGGACCTTTCTGACACAGGTGCTTGTACATGTTTCTCAGATGAGTACTAGAACGTCCTGGTCTAGTTACTCAGTTTACTCCGCTTCACACTTCATCCCATCTGGCTCCCTCTCTTCTATACTGTGTGAGGATATCTTATCTGCTCAGCTTGTTCCTTTCCATTCCCTTCCCTTAAATCTGAGTGAAGATTCTGAGGGAGGAAAAGAAAAATAGAGCCGAAATAAGGGTTTTCCACTTGTCACTACATACTGGCACTGGAGTTATTTTATTAGCTACATTTCATCAGGACAAAAACAAGATACTTCATGATAGTATATTTAGCTCCTTTGCCATGTAAGCACTTGACCCCATTTTCTTTCTCTCTAAAATTGTTGTTAAAATCTATATTAGCCTCATATGAATATAATAAGTCCAGCACCTTATGGTTGCTATTTGCATGGTGCATATTTTTTCATCCTCTTAATTTCAGCCTGTTCATATGTTTGAATTGAAAGTGTGCCTCCTATAGTCAGCATATAGTTACATTTCATTCTTCGTTGTTATTGTTATCGTCATTGATTTTAATCCAGTCAGATAATCCCTGCCTTTTGATTGGATTGTTTGATTCATTCACATTTAATGGTCTTATGAATACAATTGAATTTACATGTGCCATTTTACTTTTTGTTTTCTTTGTCCCATGTCTTTGTCCAGTTTTCCTTTGTAGCTTTATTTTGCAGCAAGTGAATATTTTCTAGTATAACACTTTAATTTCTTTAATGATTGTCTTCAATGTTTTTTAAATTGATTTTCTTAGTAGTTGCTGTAGGGTTTATAATAGAGATTATATTTTATCAGAATCTACTTCAGATTTATAATCTTAATTCCAATAGCATATAGAAATGTTCTTCTTGTATATTCTTTCCCCTCCTACCCTTTTCATGCTATTATTTAGATACATGTTGTTGTAGTTATTACTTTATATGGCCATCTTTAACCCTTTTTAAAGAAACTGAAAGACTAAAGGAGAGCTGGTGTATATTTATAGAGTTCATTTGTAACCTTCTTATTTATAATTTCTGGTTCTCTTCATGTCTTCGTGCAGATTCCATTTACTATCTAGTATAATTTCCTTGCTCCAATATAGCTCCACCCCCACTTGCCTCCTTTGTGCTGTTATTATCAAATGTTACATTTCTGTATGTTAACAGATCCAACAATACAGCTGTATGCACATTGTTTTAGTCAACTGATTTTTAATCAGTTAAGAGAGGAGGGGAAAATGCAATTATACTGTTTTATAATTAGCTACATACTTTTATTGGTGGTGTTTTTTTGTATAAATTCAGATTACTCTCTTGAGTCCTATGCTTTCAGCCTGAAGAACTTCAGTATTGTTTGTAAGACAGGTCTCCTGGCAGTGGATTTCATCATTTGTTGTCCACACAGGAATGTCTTTATTTCTTCTTCATTTTTTAAAGATAGTTTGGCTGGATGTAAGCTTCTTACTTAATAGATTTTTTCCTTTTCTTTTTTTTGAGACAGAGTCTCACTCTTGTTGCCCAGGCTGGAATGTAGTGGCGTGATCTTGGCTCACCACAACCTCTGCCTCCTGGGTTCAAACAATTCTCTGGCCTCAGAGTCTCGAATAGCTGGGATTACAGGCATGCGCCACCATGCCTGGCTTTTTTTTTTTTTTTTTTTTGAAATTAGAGATGGGGTTTCTCCATGTTGGTCAGGCTGTTCTCGAGCTCCCAACCTCAGGTGATCTGCCTCTCTCAGCCTCCCAAAGTGCAGGGATTACAAGTGTCAGCCACTGTGCCCGACCAGGTTTTTTCTTTTTAGCACTTTGAATATGTGATCTTACTGACCTCTGGTCCATTGTTTGTGCTGAGAAGTCAGCTGTTAATCTTACTGGGATCCATGATGAATCATTTTTCTCTTGTTCCATTTAAGATTTTCTCCTAGACTTTCAACATATTTCTCTCATGTGCCTGGGTATAGATTACAGTGTTTATCCTACTTAGCATTTATTTTCTTGGATGTGTAGATTAATGTCTTTAATCAGATTTGGGAAATTATTAGCCATTATCTCTTGAAATTTTTTTTCTGGTCTTTTCTCTTTTTGGTACACACACTACACACTTTACATGTGTGTTAGTATGCTTACTGGTGTGCCATATTTCTGCGAGGCACTGTTCATTACTCTTCATTCTTTTTTCTGTCCTTCAGACTGTAAAATCTCTATCAATGTGTATCTTCAAGTTCACTCATTCTTCTGCCAACTCAAACCAACTGTGGAGCCCTATGATGAATTTTTCATTTTGGTTCTTTTGAACCCCAGAATTTTCATTTTTTTAATCAGGACACAAGTAAATTACATCTAGCCCATTAAAACTTGTCAGTTCAATTCAGGTCACATTTATTTATTAAAGTTTCATAGGTGTTTTGCAGATTACTTCACTGCAGTTACCCTCATTTAAAATTGTTTTCATATGGTGAACTAATTTTTCTTTCCATCACTTTCCAACTGAAAGTTAAATTTTAAAATGCTACCATTTGCCTGGCAGATGTCTATCACATGCTAGGCAGTGTGATTTTCTTAGAATTGCCAATGGCCTCTGTCCTACTTACTTGCATGTACTGTGTTGACTTACGAATGTTGAAGGAAATAAATTTACTTTGTAAAATGCAAAAAAGAATTTCTATTTTTTTCTTTTTATAATTTCAGCCTCTTTGTTGACATTCTTTATTTGATGAAACACTGTAATTATAATCCTTTAAGCATGATTTTTTAGATTATCATATTTATAATAGCTGCTTTCATGTCTTTGTCCACTAAGTCTAACATCTGGGCCCTCTTAGGCATCGCTTCTGTTGTCTGCTGTCTGGTTTTTCCTGTATTTTTCTGTGTACAGATTGCATGTTGTTATTCATTTGCATATATCATAGTTTTTTGTTCACAATGGGACACTGTAGTTATTACAGCAACTTCTGGGTACTGATCCTCCTTACCCACTACACATAACCATTTCCCGACTGGCTTCTCATTTGTGTTTATTTCCTGAATGATTTAGCAAGAATAATTCAGTGAAGTGTCTTCTCCTGCAGTGTGCCTCTGCTGTCCCTCCTCAGAGGACACATCCTTGGTCTATGAGTGACATTCCTATTTTTCCTTTGTTAAATTACAAAATTCTTCCAGACGTCTCCCTTTCATTGCCTCTTTGCTTGATCTCTGTTAAGTTTCTGGCTGCCGTATCTCTGTTGTTTCCACTTGTAGCTGTTAGCCTTCGCTCATCTTCAGTGGTTCGCTCTATTACTTTTGGCCCTGGGCATAAATTGTCTCCACAGTCTGCTCTGATTGCAGTCGGGCCCTTTTCGTACGGGTGCTCTTTCAGCCAGTCCTTGAGGCCTGCTCTGACCCCAGGAGGACTCTTCTTAGCTGACCGTTTCCCTGCTCTCTCTGCTAAGCTTTCAGCTGGTCTACTTTGCCATCATGGAGCTACTGCCTACTCTTAATTGCTCACCAACACAATTTCTCTTGTTTCTAACAGTGCCTTAGTCTTGAACTTTCCCATACTGTGTTCCAAATAAATTAGTTCTCCTTAGGGAAAGTTACAGAGCTCTGTGTTCTTATGTCCTATCTCTCCCTGCTCTGAAGGTGGTACAGGGACAGTGGCCTGCTTTTCTGTGAATGACACCTCTCATCTACAAGAAGGGTGCTGTGCGGGCATGGGAGCAACTGGTCTTCTCTGCTTGCCTCTCCCAGCATAAACCCTCCACCAGTGAGTGAGATGGGTGGGGTGAATGGGATTCAGTGCTCTCAGAATACTATTCCTGGGGTAGAGCTTCTGCCACAGAGTTGGCAGGGGTGGGAGCTGTGAATTGTCAGTGTTGGTGATCTCCTCCTCCCTGGGAGAAACCATAATCCTCTGTATTTGGAGCTGTGGAAAGAGGGAGCCCCATCTTCTTGGCCATACCCACACAGGGTAGAGTTTCCTTTATGCTGAGCTTCAGAGGAGGATATTTATACCAGAGAAGGGAGCAGGTTGTAGGTTGTAGCTCACATGCCAAGATGCTTGCTGTTCATGCTGAGATTTGATAAATCTCCTTGAGAAAAATATTTCTTCATGTAGATACCTTAGGACAATTTCCAGAGACCTTAATTGGTTGGTTTTTATCATTTTTATCTGCTGTGGTTGTTTAACTGGAAAGAGGGCCCACGGATATCCTTTTAGAAGTACTTCCCTAAAATAGTATGAAAATGTCCGGGCCTTTATTGCTGGTTGAGAATTCAAACATGTACTAGGAATAGTTTTTAACACACTACTTACTGACACAGCAATCTGGAAAGGACTATTATATGTAAAGTGACATCCCATACAGTTCCTGGGAAATACCCCACATAGGAGAGACTTCTATTTCTGGCAGTTAGGTGGGCTAGGTTTTTCCCTCCCACTGGGAAAACTCCTAAAATGTATACTTTTTAAAAATATTTTTAATGACATCAATAGTCAATTAGCAAAGAATACTCATAAATCAATGATTAAGTGAAAGAGGAAACTCAGAGAAGAGGTAGCATATTGAAGGTGGCATTCCCCATAAGGCTATTTGGTGAACCAAGTAAATTCAAGTATCTGTTCTCAAAGCTTTCCCATCCATAAGGAATACAAGAAAGTCCAAGGCTCCTGTGAGGTATTTAATAGGAGAACCTCCCCATACAAGCCTGAAACCCCAAAAGGCTCTCTCAGTGTAAAGATGAATACGAAGTACTCCCCTCTAGAAAACTACAAGGAAAACTGCCTATCTCAAAACATAGTGCTAGGTAGGGCCAGGGGACTTTCCCTCTGAGAATTCTTAATTAATCATCCCTCACATGAGTTTACATCCCAATTTAATTTTGTCTGAATGGTCAAAAACCCTAGGCTGTGAAGTTAAAGTATCCCCAGCTTGTAGTTTCTTCCAGCACCTTGCAGAATCAAATGTAAGTTGTTCTTAAAAGAACCTATCATCTTCAACCCAGGCTTCAAATTACCCTTAGAAATAAAGTTCCAAGACAGTTAAGCTCACAACTAAAGAAACCACAAAATATACAAGAAAACCAGGTACCAAATGTAAGAAATAGCAGGGACATTATTAGATACCATATATACATCTATGAAGACCTCAGATATTAGAATTATTAGCATACAACAGAAATGAAGTTAATATGTTTATATATTAAAAGAATTTGACAAATGAAAAAGCAAGTGATTATGAAGAATGACGCACGTGGATAACATTCTAGAAATGAAAAAATATAATCAAATTGTAAAATATGGATATGTAAGTTTAGCAGAACATGACATACAACTGTAAGAGAAAGAGGTGAGCTGGAACACAGATTGTGGAGATGACACCCAACCAAGGAACAAAACATGACAGGTTAAGTGACATGAAATAGATCTAACTTAGGTCTAACTAAATTCCTAATGGAAAGGAGAGAATGGGGGAAGGTCAATATAAGAGCAGCTAATAACCAAGAACTTTCAGAACTGATAAAAGGCACAAACAAAAATCCACATATTCAGGGATCCAGAAGAATTCCAAGCAGGGAAAATAAAAATCAATCTAAACCTGGAAGCACCACAGTGATTAAATTCAGAACACCAAAGACAAGGAGAAGATCTTTAAAACAGAGAAAAACCATCCTCCAAGAAATACAGACACCTCAGTACTTGACATCTCAACAGTAATAATGGAAGTCGGAAGGCTGTAAAATGTGCTAAGAAGAACCTGTCAGTCTCAAATGTCCAGGAAAAAAATACTTCATGAACTAGGATAAAGACATAATTTTCAGACAAACCAAAGCTGAAAGACTTTTTCACAAACAGACCCTCACAAAATAAAGTGGTATTGATATAACCTCAAACTAAAGGATAAATAACCCAGATGAAAGAAGAAAGAATAACAAGCAAAAGAAGTGGTAAATATGTGGGCAAATCTAAATACGTGCTAGAAAGAATAATAATGATGTGCTGAATAAAAAAATGAAAACCGGGCTACAACTAAAATGCATGATTGCATGAATATCCCACACCTGGGTTCAGAGGGGGCTTTTCTGCCTTAAAGTATTCTCAAGTCCTTGAATTGTTCTGGCAAAGAGCAAAGATAAGCAACTTTGATTTGCATAAGTTAAGGATGACTTAAAGTTTTTATGGCCATATACAAAAGAATAGAAATATTATGCATTACTTCCAAAGTAGTGGAGGGGGGCAATGGAACTGAAAGAGAAACCTCAAGGACAGCAAGAAAGAGGAAAGAAATGTAATATTAGCAGAACAAATAGGACAAAATCTAAATGCTGCTGTTAAAAGACTGTTATTAGGCTGTGTTGTTTTTAAGCCTTTCTGTACATTAGAGATGTAGCTAAAACATAAACAGGTAAGTAAAAAGATGGTAAAAGCCCAAAAAAACTGGTGCTTTTTACACAAAACATCATACAAAACAGACTTCAAGGAAAAATTAGAAACAAAAAGGTTGTCCCAAAAAGGTTTATTTCACCAGAAGATAGGATCATTTCCAAAAATAAACATATTTACATGGAGGAGTTGGAATTACAGTAGATGTTCACATGCTTCTTCCAGGAACTTCCAGATCAGGTAGACCAAATGAATGAGACTTATGTTTAAATATTTTTCATTGCAAAAGTTTATTGAAAATATTATGAATAACTTTATACCAATATATAGTTGAAAACAATATATCAATTTCTAGAAAGCAGCAACTTATAAAACTGATTCAAGAACAAAAAAGTTCAGTCATCCCATTTATTAGGGAAATGTAATCAGTATTTCAGAATATTTCCATGAAGACATATTCCAGAACATTTTACTAGCAAGTTCTACCACACACTTAAATGACAATTAATTTCAATCTTACAGAGTTTATTCCAGAGAACAGAAAAATAGGAACATTTTCCTTGTCATTTTGAGGCTAGCAAAAGCTTCATAGCAAAACTAAAGACAGTACAAGAAGGAAAAATAAAGGCCCATCTTACACACATAGGCTTAAAAAAAAAAAAGGCAGCAAGATATTATCAAATAATGAAACCAAAGAATTATTGCCAACCTTGTTATGTATAAATCTGGCTGGACAGGCCTCCCATTCACAGATTTTTTTCCCCACCACCCAGCAGTGAGTGTGTTTGTTGTACTGGCAAAATCATGCTATGATGATGTTTTTAATCACCAAATCTATCAAAATTGTCACAAGTACAGTCCCATATGTCCTTCACACGAAAGCCACAAGCACAGGTCCTCAGCTCCGTCCACTGAGATGGTGACAGAAGGATGTCTCGTCCTCTTGGCTCTCACTCACTTGTGTCTTCTCTCCCCACTTTCCTCTCTTCCTTTTGTTTTTCAGTGGCTGCTTCGACCCCCAACTCCACTGCTGGTGCAGCCATGAACTCCTTGACCTCTCTCGGGACTCTGCAAGGACTGGCTGGGGCCACTGTTGGACTGAATAATATTAATGCACTTGCAGGTACCATCAACAGTGAGTATTCGCTGCTCTGGTGGACAGCCTTCCCCCAAATTCTGCACAGAAAGTGGTCAGCCAGAAGTGACCCGAAAAAGGATATGCCAGGGGAGAACTAAAACTTGGGATGGAGGAGCGCATGCTTTGATAGGCAGAAGCTGTCTACGCTCAATTTGCCTCAAAAATTCCCTGACCACTGTCCACCCCCAGATTCTTTTCAGTGTGTAGCACAGCACATGTGCTCATCCATGGGATTCTGTGGCTGGCAGCTATTTTCAGGTTTCCAGGAGTTTGGTTTGGTTTGATTTTGGTCAGTTCTGTCCTGTGAGGCAGGGTGTTACAGTGGGAAGTTCATGGACTGGAAGGCTGAACCAGTTCTGCTGCCAGGCAGCTGTGGGAACTCAGGCAGATGCTGCTCCCTCTGTAGGCTTGAGAGTCTCCATTTGAGAATGGAAAGTTCTGGATCAGATGATTTTTAAAGGTTCCCTCCAGCTCCAAAGTCCAAAGATTCATGACAATTAAATCGGGAGACAAAATGAGGCCTTGGAAAGAAGGAAATGAAACTGAGGGGAGAGGAGCCACTGCCGGAAGTGACATGATCAGAATCTTTATTAAGCACCACAGGCATTGGTCACTCTACATCAGTGACCATCCAAAGGGACATCGTTTAGCTGTGGCAGGTTGAAATAGGCTGGAGGCAAATGACTCACAAAATTGTACTTGGTTCCAAGACATCCGGATGGACTTACCAAAGAACTCCAGGTTCTGTCCTCTGCAGCCCACCCGCTCCTGTCATTCTCGGTTGATGAGGGGAACAGTGTGCTGCCCAGAGGATAAGTCATGTTTTAGGTTCATGCTTGGTGTGGGTTCCTACACTGGGGAAACTGATCCTCAGCCCACAGAGGGGACACGTAATTTCCCTGTCCCTCTGTTTCGGACCCCCTGGTTGCCCAAGAGTAGCCAAGCCCAGAAGATCCATGACAGCCAACAGAGCTGCTGATACAGGAGCTACCCAGGCAGCCCAGCACCTGCCCATTCTCTTTTTTAATAAGTGAGTCCTTGACAGTTGTTGCCCTGTTTTAAACCATGGTTCAATAAGTGGACTATTTTTGGGTGATCAGGCAATATAATTTTTAAAAGCATGTTAATATAAGGGTGATCAGGCAATATAATTTTTAAAAGCAGATTAAACCTAGTAATTTCATACTATACAAGCTCAGAATACCTTGCAATGGACTTGGTAGAAAAATGAACCTAAAATTTATCCAAATAAAAATTAACTTTTATAATCCTGATAAATCATGTTTAGAAGTAGGACGTTGGCCAGGCATGGTGGCTCACGCCTGTAGTCCTAACACTTTGAGAGGCTGAGGTGGGCAGATCATGAGGTCAAGAGATCGAGACCATCCTGGTCAACATGGTGAAACTCCGTCTGTACTAAAAATACAAAAGGTAGCTGGGCATAGTGGTGCGCACCTGTAGTCTCAGCTACTCAGGAGGCTGAGGCAGGAGAATCACTTGAACCTGGGAGGTAGAGGCTGCAGTGAGCTAAGATTGCGCCACTGCACTCCAGCCTAGCGACAGAGTGAGACTCCATCCCAAAAGAAAAAAGAAGTAGGACATTTTCAGGTTGTAGTATATCCATTTATTCAGAAGCTCTGGGAAAAAACAAAAACATGGACCAAGTTTTAGCTGACCATACCTCCCAAATGGGATGGCTTGTGATTAGCGTGGAGCCCGTGAAGTGGTAGCCCTTTGGTGGCCACAGTGTTTCATTCATTAGAACCGCTTCCAGCTTTGACTTTTCCAGCAGCCAAGTAGGAACCTCACTGCCTTGACCCCTGTTTCCGGTACAGCTCCTCGCTCTGACCATGTCCTTCACCTAGGTCGAGGACGTCTGTGCTCGCACACATCCCCTCATGCTGCTTCTCTTGCCCCGGGACCTAGTTCCCCTAAAACAAGGACTTTGATTTGACCGCCTGCCTGTCCTTGGTCTGAAGAGTAACAGGCCAGTGGGAATGGTTGTCCTCCTCAGCACGTGCTCATGACTGGTGTGTGTGTGTGTCCTCTCGTCTGCGTCCTGCCCTGTCCACGCTGCTCTGCTCTGCATTGCTGAGATTTTCCCATCACGCTCGTCAGGGACTGGAGAGGGGCTGTGTTGAATGGCAGAGAAACCATGAGTAGTTCTTACATGGGGTCTTGTGTGACATAGATTTTGCTCTGGCAAGGACGACCAGGTTTAAATTGTTTTGCTTTTTGAAATTCTTTGCCATTGGGTTCATATAAGTCTGTATAGTTCATAGAAAATGAACATTTCTGGTTTCCAATAACGCCTACTAGATAATATGAACCAAGAAAATGTTTAATTAAACCCAAAACCAGGCACAAATGAAAATCCATTCCTTGTGATTGGAAAGGGTTACTAACGCAGAGCTGTTTTACAATCTCAGCATTGACCTGGAGCTAGTATTTGCTGCTTGTTTCTAAATATCAGGAACAAACCTTACAAGATAGAGTATCCTCTTTGAGACCATTCCTTCTCAACAAAGATGATTATACTACCAGTTCCACTGGATAATTCCCAACGAAAGTTGTCAAGCAGTGGTTATCTGGACAGAGTCAGCTTCTCAGATAGTTGACTGAGGATTCCATAGCACTGCTGTTAATCCCATCTCAGCAGCCACTGTTTCCATCTGGAGAGTATTCAGGTTTTCTGAATAGAGCCACCTCTTGCCCACCGACACAGCAGCCAGCAAGAAAGCAGGTCGATGGCTCACTGGAGCCTACGGTTTACTTTGTTTCCTGCCCAAGGCCCTAACACCTCTCCCAAAAAGTAAGTTTTTGGTCAGTAGACAGGTAGCTAAATTAAACTGTTTGAGTTTGATATCCTTTTTATTCCTGTATACATTAATGAAGGGAAGGGCTACAAAACAGTACAGCACCCTAAAAATGTAAGAATCATCAAGATCAGAAGAAGGAACACATGTGAATCACCATCAGAGTGTTCACCTCTGGATTTTTTCAGGGTTCCCTGAGCATGTTTTGTAATAATAATACCTGAACTAAGGTGAAGAACATACTTTTTCGACCCAAGAGTCTGTCTCTGTTTTTATGTTTCAGCATATGCCAAGTGACATCTTTATTTTTCCTTGTTTTATTGCATAGGTCAAATGGCTTCCAAATGGCTTACCATATAGTGCTAAAATTATGATTGTTTTAAGAAAACCAGCTGTAGATGCCTACTGAGAAGTGTCTATGGAAATATTTTCTGTGAAGTACAGAAAAGAGAAGATGCTCTGGGAATATTTTTGTGGCTTGGCACTATTTGCATTGTGAAATTACTGTTTTAGTCTGTATTCCTAATATGTGTAAAGTTATACACAGCCCCACACACATTTATGCCCATAATAACAGAGGCAGGTATATAAGTGACACCCAGTGTAGTGATCTTCATCTACCCTAGTTGTAGACATTTTACACTTCTCATTTATCAGCTTGCAGCTTAGAAGGATAATCTCTCATCTGTATAAAGGAAAACTTACACCAGTGAAATGGTTAGAAATCTGTGAGAATATTCTCCCTTTTTCTTTCTGATTTGGGATAAGACCTAGCAGGGCAGCTTGCAGTAAATGTGATCTGCATATGGCACTTGGCTTGTGATTCTACTTTTCAGTGTCATCTCTTTCGTTCCCCCGCCCCCCGCCCCCCAGCCGTGCAAAAAATAGTCACGCTCATGTTTCTTGGTTAGTCCTTCAGTGTCATGTTAACAGATTCAGTCATCTCCCAGCACCTCGGTCTCTATCGAAAGTTGAAGGCCTCTGGAGAGTAATTAAGCAGAAGGCAATCAGTAGTCACATTGCATCCCCGCCTCCTGGTGGGCCGTGTGCAGAGGCCTCCCTGCTGTGCACTGCCACACCTGTCACTTGCTTCCAGCCTTCCTCATCTAAATAGCATGCGCGGGAATGGAGATGACAGTAATGGTCGATCCATGTGGCCACTTCAAGGAAAAGCCCTATTCTTTGAAGTAGAAGCATTTTATTCAACTTAACTTTCTTCACAGCTCTGCTTCTGTTATCCAGAGCTTTTAGAGCTAATCAGGTAGCCGCAGCCGGGTTGACAAACACTGTCTGTGATAGAATTATTTCACCTAGAGCACATCAGGTGATTCACAGGAACTTCTCAGAAGTGGAAGACTGCCTCTGATGGTTCTTCAAATCCTACCATGTGTTCAGCTGCTTTTCTACCCTGGACCTAGGAACCACCCTCCCATAAGTTCTTAGTTATGGTTTGAAATATTCTCCGTGCGCTGGTACTTGTTAGACCTTTTTTGTTCACAAGGATATTTATACCATGGAGGTGGTGAGCCCTGGACTGGAGAGGCCAGACCCTCCCTTTGTCCCTGGCACAGGCCCCTTGGGCCTCTGCATCCCTTCCTCATGGTGCCACCTCTGCCACCTCCCCCGTTCCCCAGGCAAACAGGGCCAGTCACAGCTGTTTCCTACATGCACAGCACCAGCAGAGGTAAGCACAACCCTTCCAGAAAGCTGATGACCTCTGAGTTGTAGTCCAGAGACACATCCAGCCTCTGTGAAGTATAGCCAGGAGTGGAGGGTGTGGCTGGAATGTCACTGTCTGGACTGCAAGCCTCACAATACCCTCTGAAACATCCATCCAGTATTTCAAGAGTAGGAGGTTCATTCTGCTTCTGTGTTGTAAGAGAAAAGCATTCTTGGCAAAAAGGGGAAAAAATTCAAAGTAGGAAGGTAGTTTTCCTGACATGGACAATTAAAAAATGGCTGTGTGCAGAGAAAGGAGTCGGGGCCCAGTGGCCACTGCCATGGAATGCCACCTGTGTATCTGGCACTCTGGAGAAGCCGAGTCGTGGAGGCTGCATGTCGCAGGAAGGTGCCCCTGTGGGTCTCACGTGGCAGGGCCTGAAGACTCTGACCCTCAGCAGACAAGGAATCATGGTGATGCACTGCTCCCTACCCCTCCATGGGAACTTGGAGGCATCCATTGGAGCAGAGCTACCCTCTTCACCCCATGCTCATTTGGCAGCGAGGCACAGCCAGAAGAACCTCATGGCCTGGGATCCAAGCAGAGTGGCAAGTCACTGCGCCCCTCCCGCCAGCATTGCCTCTGCACAGGCATCTACGTTTCCTGAGGGCTGTGCCCAGAGCTTGATCATCTGTAATCCGCAGCCCTGTTGACATCCTGGCCAAAGTGAGACCAACAGAATTGATCAGCGGTGCCCGGCCTTTCCCAAGTTATTGTACATACTCCTCTCACCTGTCGCAGAAAACACAGACGTTTCTTTGCATCACAAAAATACTGGAAGATGAGGCTGAAATAAGACCACTGAAGGAAGAGAAAAAATGACTCCCCAGCCCCTGGTGGCCACAGTAGCAGGAAGGTGACTGTGATTTGCTGGCGTCTGAGGGATCATTTAGAGCAATTAGAACAATCTGCGTTGATGCTTTTTGGACAGCAGTTACTTGAATGACACAAAAAGAGAGAATAGACCTCTTCATAGTAAGAAATGAAAGCAGACCCAGCAGGGCTGTGCCTGCAACACCTCTTAGCTGAGCCTGCACTCAGGAGGCTGTCATTCCTTCCTCACGCCATTCACACACTCCTCATTGCCCCCTGCTTGGTGTCTGTTCTGCGAAGCACAGGAATACCCTAGCTGAGGCATGATGACAGTCCTCCACTGGTAAGCCATGGCCCAATTCATATCTTAAACGTGTCCTTTTTAATTGAAGAAGCGAAGTTGGCCAAACAGAAGCACAAGCAGCATAAACAGAACATTCCCCCCCTGCTCTGTTAGGGCAATCGTGCGGCTTGGCGTGTGGAGGTCAGTCTGCTGCCCGATTCCCTGGTGTTTCCAGGCAGCTGTCCTCCGTTCTCATTAGACATCTTTCCTGTTTTTCAGTTAGTCATCCTTGCTGTTTTCATATATCCAATCATAAGAGCTCAGAAACAGATCTTTTCTTTAAAAATTGTGATCATAAAGGGATCTAGAGGTCATTGTGATGTCACCGCTTCCATTTCCTGAGTTCTTATGGAAGTTAGCACTCCATGAAGTGTTGCTTGCTTTGAGTCAGTATTCAAGGAAAATGTGACAGTCAGCAAGCCCAGTAGAGCCACAGAGCAGCCAGGAAAAAAGGGGAGAAACTCGAGTCTGCTGGCCACCATGCCGTTCCCATCAAGTGATAGCCAAGATCCAGCCCATAGGCATGGCTCTGTCTCCGGCTGACTGGAAAACATGATACAGAGCTCTTTCAGTGGCTGAAACCCCAGTTGCCACTCAGGTGTGTGTGTGTGTGTGTGCACACAGAGTACTATTTGCTGCTGAAAACAGCACCACTCTGATTCTGAATGAGTAGCTTCAGCTCTGCGACTGTGGGAAGGGCCCACATTTCTTCCTGTGCCTCAAGTTCTTCATCACCCAGGCTACTTATTCCTAAGGTCCCAGTTCCTGACATCTAGTGGTGGAGAAAGCCAGTTTTCCCACACTAGAACTCCCGGAAGCGGGTCCACTGGGTCCAAGCATGCAGAACTTGTTCTCTCTGCCATTGCCTCACACGCAGCTTAAGGGAAAAAGTTTTATTTCATCCTTTCCTCCTCAGCCCTGCAGGCCATCCCATAGCTCCTCAAAGAGCCCAGGACATGGATTTCCGTGTACAGATGTTACAGGCCTCTATTCCTAAGGTGTTTTACATGCTCCTAGGCTCCGAGAAGCAAAAGGCTTTTATTTCCAAAAGATAACAATGGTACTTGCCAGTAGCACGCTGCATGGCATTTAGCTGTCTCATCTAACTAGTGCCACGGTGCATTTGGATCACTGGCCTAGAGAGTGAGGGTTCTCATGGCTTAGGTCATTTTTCCCCATTATCAATCATCATTTTTTTCTTCATGGTTTCATTTTTTATTTCCTGTCGGTGTAATTGTGTGCTAGCTGCATGTACTTGCTGTTGTACTTGTGTCAAATGATTCTCTAACTTCCTTTGGAAAGCACTAATGAATAAGTGCTGTTTCTCTTCTCTATTGTTGGGTTTTTTGTAAAGTTGCTCAAATGCTCTCAGGTATGGCGGCTCTGAATGGAGGACTTGGCGCCACAGGCTTGACGAATGGCACGGCTGGCACCATGGACGCCCTCACCCAGGCCTACTCAGGAATTCAGCAGTACGCAGCCGCCGCGCTGCCCACTCTGTACAGCCAGAGCCTGCTGCAGCAGCAGAGTGCTGCAGGCAGCCAGAAGGAAGGTAGGTGCCACCCTTGGCTCCAGGTAGGGGCTGTAGGGCCCAGCCCGACAGGCAGTGCTGGCCTCTAGAGTGCAGTTAGCAGGTATCAAATTGAAGCCATGTTGTAACAGAAAGCAGTTGTTCTATTTCTATTATTCATGCTTAAAAAAAAAACACCCGAAAGCTGGATGTGGTGGCACGTACCTGCAGTCCCAGTTACTTGGGAGGTTGAGATGGGAGGATTGCTTGAGCCCAGGAGCTGAGGCTGCAGTGAGCCATGGTCATGCCTGTGAATAGCTACTGCACTCCCGTCAGGGAACACAGACCCCTCTCCCTCAAACAAAAGCAAAAACCTGATTGATTTCAGTCTTTCTCCTTTGGCCTTATAGCTGCCTTCTAATTTAATTTTTCATCCATCTTGTTTAGATGACGTTCTTGTCCATTGTGTATTTATATACCAGTCTGGCTTTGCGGATAAATGGTTTAAAATTTTTCCCTAGTTACATCTTCTGAAGGGTTATGGCATCTCTGCAGCTCTAAGTCCAGGAAAGTTGATCACCTTTCTTACAATCCCCAAATATCCTCTGACTGCTCACCCCCTCCCATAATTAAGTTCTTTAAACTACTGATTTCCTATAAACGACCTAATAGTCGCTGCCTACAGAAAATTCCCAGGGACCTCCCTCTCCCAAGTCAGCGCATACCATTAACTTTCCCTACACCGAAACTCCTTGTTAGTGGAAGGGGATGGATGGCCACAGTCTTCGGTAGGTGAAACACTCTCTGTCCTGTGTTTGCCAGGGTTTTCGAGTCCACACACCCCGTGATTATGTGGCTGGCTCTCAGTAGGTGATGGTTTCCAGATGAATGACAAAATCCACTGTTAGGATTGACTTGGTCTTTGTTTAATTGGGGGGTCTTCAGGGAAAGCAAGTAAGTGATTATTACCTTGCTTCTCTGCCAGTAAAGCAAAATAAACTCCAGGAATTTAATGCTAAGAATAAATTAAAGCTAATTATGAAATGGTTCATAAGTCCAAATAAGGATATTGGTCATTCTTCCTTTTGATTCTTTCTTCCTTAATATTGAAGCTCCTTTAGAGCAAAATCTGCTAAATGATACTTTCTTCTGACTTGTTTAGATACGGGATAAAAACTAGAATACAGAAGTACTAAAGGAGATTTTTTGAAGTTTCTTTCCCTTCTCTTTTACCCTACCCATAGTTGTAAACTGCTTTTATCTGAATAGTCTGACTTAAAACAAGTTGTGGGTTTTGAGAGAACACAGCTTAACAGATATTCATGTATTTTTTTGAAGGAAGGGAAAGGCTTTTTTCTTTGTATAAATAACATGGAGATCACTTTTAAAATGAAAACTATATGAAAGGCTAAGTTACTTTTCATTATTTCAACTTTCTCTTTACTCTTAGCTGTGGCTATTGTAGGCTTTTGAAACATGCACAGGTGTTTAGACAACTGTGGTTCCCCCAGGCCTGTGAAAGAGACTCTACATCATAAACATCACCTGTCTTCCCAAAGAAAGGCCTGTGTGTGTTCCTTTTGTCTGTGGTCTGAGTATCGTGCTGTCATTGAGGGCAGAGAGCAGGATTCGGTAGGATGATGATATCCTCACTCAGAGGCCAGAAGGCCAGTTGCCCCCATGGTTTGAGAGAATGGTGGTCAATTCTCCATTAGAGCCGGGCCTTCCAGTAAACTATATAGCAGTTTGGGACAAAGTCTGGGCCTGGAAGCAACATGTTTTCAGTTGCTTCACCTGAGCCCACTGCCCTCAGCTTCCTCACGTTGAGTTTTAGGGATTACTGCTTAGTGCAGTAATTTCCCTTCTGAGGTTAAGATAAAATCGGCCAAAATAACCATTGCCGGCTCTGGATTTAAGGGGGTGGGTTTTCAGTAGCATGGTTTCAGGTGTTTTGTTTGTTCAGCATTTCTTCAATCATGTCCTACCTTCTCATCCTTCTCTTCTGATTCCCTTCTCGCCCAGTTAATATGTGCTCAAGAAATTTAAAACATCTTCATATTAGTTTAAAATGTAATTTTAAAAGCAAATGATGCCAGGCAGAGCAAAAACTAATAATGATGAATTCCAGTACTAAACAGATGTTTAGATTTTCTACTCCACAGTTCTGTCTGAGGTCACAAGACCTGGAAGTCAGTGTGATGGATTTAGTCACGTGCCCTGGTGTGTTTTTCCCCAGACAGGAAGTGAGCCTCTTATGGCCCACATCTCCCCACTACCTGCAGGAGGCCAGTCCCATGAGGAAGGGGGACACTGGTGGCCTCATACAGCTTTGCTCCTGCAAACATCCCCAGTGCTTTATGCCAGATCAAGTGCCCTATGAGAGAGACAAAATATGAACACCCCAACAGCCAGGACCAGTAGTGAGTGCAACAGAGAATCTATAAAGTGACAGTAACGTGCACCAGGAGAAATCTGATGAAGGGGTGACTTGTGAACAGGTGTGTCCCACTTCTAGAGGAAGAGAGATGACACACAGGTAGAATCTCATTTTTTTTAATGTGTTGTGTTTTTTCCTCTTCATCTCAGCCACCTTAGTTGCATACAGGAGAGGTTTTCCATATGAAATCCTTGTTCTCACTTTAGTATTAAAAACTTGGGCCATATACAAAACCAAACTGTTTCTTCATGATAAAAAAATTGGGGGATCTGTGTCAAAAGACGCTACTGACATTTTCTGGGGGGGAGTGTCAGGAGCAAAAGGACAAAACCTACTTGTGTTTGTTTACTGGTCTCTCTGTTTCCTTGGTCTCTGTCAGGGAAAGATACATTCAGCATGAGCAATGTTCTAGAAAGTTAGGATTACTCAGGCATACCCAGTCATCTGTCATGTGTACTGAAGCTGTATTTTCACCCCAGCTTCAGGAGGTGAGAAGTACTTCTCAGTTCAAATTGGGGCCCAGTAACCCTCGTTTGTGCATTTGGATCTTTTGTGCAGCAGGAACATGAAAGCTGGTGGCAGCAAATCTGACCAGCAAACGTATTGCCGAGGATGCACACACGGCAGCAGTCAGAACATCCCTTTCCAGTGTTTTGGATTTTGCATCTTTTCATGTTAAATTTTGATTCTTTTAAAACCAGAAAATATCCGGGAACCCAAGGGCCCCCTGCAGTCATATCCCTTTGAAACAGACTCCCTCCCATGGCCTGTAATATGGATATGCCCATGGAAATTGGAAGCAATATAAAAAGTTACAGTAGTCATGAAGACCCACTTTTAAATGAGAAAGAACTACTCCACCTCTGTGGCGTCCACAGTTTGCCTTAAGAAGTTTTCTTTCTTTGTGAAAAGTCCTAACCATTAGGACACTTCTTTTTTGTGATTTATCTTGTGGAGGCAGGGGAAGACGCTTGGTTTGACATTTTTACAAAGTTCTTTTTATCCCCATTTTAGTTTTATTCATCTCACACACAGACCCCCTTCCCACATCTAGGGACCCCAGTGCAGCTGTCCCCTGGGGTTGTCCAGTTCGGCAGGCAGGCCTGTTCCTTTCCTGTGGAGGCCAGTTGAGGACTCCTGATCCGCTGCAGAAGTCGCCTCACCAGTTCTGTGAGCGCCCCTCCTTGGAAGACTCCATGCCTGGAATGCCCAAGAAACAGCCAGCCCTTTTCTCCCTCGGCTCATATTTCTTCCCTTTTGTGGTGCTTTTAACTTTCAAATTGTGCTCATATGCGTGGGGGAGAGTCAGGAAAGGGAAAGTGGGGGAGCTTAGAAGTGCATACCTCTGCAACCGGCGGGGCCAAGATCTTTTCCTTGTTGCCTGTATTTGCTGGGAAAGGATGGGTGGGCAGGCAGAGCTTGGCTTGCCTCGGTCTTTGCCTAGCTTCTGCATCCACTGCACTCATCTCCAAGGCTAATGCCCAGGGGAGTCATTCCTCCCAAAGTCCTGAGACTCAGGCTACCTTCTTTACTTGCGTCGACTCAGTGCCAGTCGTCATTTCTCATAAAAATGATTATTAGACTGTGTGTTAAGAGACTTGGCAAATCAAAACTGACTTAGACACTAGGCAAATTTATTCTAAATTTTTACAATTTGCTTAGAATGCACAGAGCACCCTTTTTTCTTCTCAGAGCCTATCTGTACCTAAGAAAATATGGCCACCCAAGAGGTGACTGAAATGCATGCCAGGAGGCTATAGTACCAGTGACTCACAGAAGACTGTCTGTGAAAAGGAAGTCATTCGTAGCCAGCATGTCTTTGGAAATCAAGAAAATCTGAAGGTTGACTGCTTTCTTGAAAGTCACTCCAGCACTTTACACTTGCCCATCTGTTTGTTCTTTGTATTGAGAGCGAAGTGCTTAGCCTACCTGTTGTTACAGTATTCCTAAGAAGAGACTATGGAAACTAAGACTCAAGGAATACCTTACTCTGATTTTTTTTTCCTCCTTAGGTCCAGAGGGGGCAAACCTCTTTATTTACCACCTTCCACAGGAATTTGGAGACCAGGACATTCTGCAGATGTTCATGCCTTTTGGAAATGTTATCTCTGCTAAAGTCTTCATTGACAAACAGACCAATCTGAGCAAGTGCTTTGGTATGCAAAAGAAACTAAGCTAGAATATTGCAGTGGGCTCCCAAGTGAAGAGTCATGGGAAGGAAAACGTGACTGGCAATTTAAGTCAGCGTAGGGCCTTCCCCGCGTGTTGGGGGTGGGGGGGGCTCTCATTTTCTGGATCCTTGTAAGCAGATTTGGGCAAAGAAAAGAAGGCTCTGAGAAATTAACGTCAATGCCCATGCCTTAGGTAATGTTCTAGACTATACTATTACGGAGTCTAACCACATTTAGCCCACCTTTCCCACTAATTCCTTACCCCTCCAGTTTTAGTACACTTCAGACACCATGGTTATGAGCAACACCATATTAGGGGCTTATTGGCCTTGACAGACACTTTCACAGACAGAAACCCATTCATCAGCCTCAACACACCGCTCATCCACATTCCCAGGATGAGCGGTTGACGGATCTCACGGTTACACAGCACACTGCATGACGATGGGATCTGAAGGCCACAGTGGGGGTGTGTGAGACTGGCAGGGGTTGTGGGAATAAATATGGAGTCCAGGAGCATGCAGCTGTTACCTGAGTTGTCACGTGCCCTTTCCTCAATCAGCCTGGACTCTGCTTCCTGTGGTGGTTTTCACTCCCTTAGGGAGTAAGGAAGCTCACTTCCCATACTGATGTTTCATACCGGGACAATAGCATTCATTAAATATATTCCTTGTTTCATTTTTCAAACCCTATCAGCCCCCAAAACAGTTTAGAGGCCAAGATAGTCAAACTATATATTACTTGACAAGCTCAGGGCCCAGTTTGATCTAGAATATTTGCTTTAATCACTCCTGCAATTTAATAATTCCTGTCAATGGGAGGTAGTAACAGCATAAAACCAAGTTTGGTAGGGGCTGGAGGAAACACACAGAATTGGGTGCTATAAAGGAAAATAGCAAAGGGAGGGTGGTTCTTAAAGTTAACTCTGGCCAGTAATGGGTAACCAGTCCAAAGAGAATGTTTTGGCTTCTAAAACTATTACCATAAGATCTTTCTCATTTCTGCTATCACCCAGGAAGGTCTGAAGGCACCATTAGAGGACTCCACATGTCAGCCACTTACAGTCACATTACCCTAGTGGCAAAGCTGTCAGCCAGAACCCATTATTAGGCTGCTGCTGTGGCAACTGTATAAACCCCTTTGTGACAGTTGAGAGTGATATGCAAATGAAATCATGATAGGGGGTGTGTGTGTTTTTGCATGAGCCTACTTTAGGGAGGCTTCCCTACACAAGGTTTACAACGTTTTGAGGCTAACTTTCCTATTTTTCATAAACAATATCCTAGGTTTATTTGGAAGGGCATTCTGCTTCATGATTTAATATTTACTTCCTTCAAAACAGATTAGCCAATTTAAACCATAGCTATTAGTGTCAGCAGACAATTCTTGAGCATGAGGGACTAGTTTCCATTGTTGTTCATCACTGTAGCACCCAGGCTGCCTGATGAGCCAGCCAAATTTCTTAGGGTTGCCAGTCATAAGGTAATACCTCATTCCTTCCTTCCTAGTTCTTAGCCAGGTTTTGTTATCCTTTGTCCATTTACATTCTGTAACTATCCTGCTGTTCCTTGATAAAGACCCTGAGGGAAAGGAAAGGAAAGAGCAAAAATCTCAGATCCCATTTATTGAGAATGAGACTGAATAAAAATTTAAACAGCCACTTTGCAGTACGGCCTGCCTCTGAAAAGTTGCCCAGCATTACGCTGCATGCCCCTTTTTATCAGCTGAGAATGTACAGAAAGTCATGTCCTTTCCTTCCTCCTCCAGTTTGTCAAGGAATTTTCTCTTTATCTTGAATAGCAGATGGATGGAGGTGCTTAGTACAGAACCTTCTGAACAGCTGACGTTCACACCTAAAAGTAAATGAGGACAATAGCTTCCTGTCACCACCCTCCACAGCCTTGCTGCACCTCTGCTGCCACCTCTCAGTGCTGGAGCAGACTCTGAGACTGAGGTCCTCTTGTCTCTGAGTCTTTGCAGAGTAGCAGTAGTTCTTTTTCAAAAGCATGCCCTCCCTGCTGTTTGTTTTTGGTGGAAGTCGTTGCTACAGAGTAAGAGATGGGGAATTCTCATCAGATGATTAAGCTCTAAGCCGTTGTTTATGCCCCCAGACTTTGGGAGATGCCAGGTAGCAATTTCCTTTCTGTTGAATTCACTGGAGCTTTGGAAATGGAAAGTGAGATAAGGAGAAAGGCCCAGCACTTCCCTAGTCTCCTTGGTCCCAACCGGTAGAGTTAACTCGCTAATTGACCCATCCTCCAGGCAAACAGGTGTGGGCTCGGTGTGACAGACCACGGAGAGCTGGAGTGAGGCAGGGGCTTGACAGGATCTGCTCTTCTCCAGCCCTTCCCGAGCCTGCCTGTTGGCCTCACCTTGTTGGGACATGTGAGCCCCTGGAGCCCTGAAATAGTTACGCCACTGCTTGTATGAGTAGCTGAGTAGCATGTACATACCTGGGGTTCTCTCGGAAAGATACTAAGGGACTTGAAACAAACACAAAGATTTCAGCAACTTCAGTAAATGGAACTGAATTCCCGCAAACAACTGTGTCTGACGCTTCAGTGTTCTCGGGAGGGGTGTGTTCACCAGACGCCACCTTTCAGTCCAGCTGCTCAATGGGCATGCGTCATTGTCCACTCATGGTGGACACACAATCAGTTGGGCAGAGCAGTGGCGAACCTGTGGGGCTGGCGCCCCATGCTGCCTCTTGAGCCCTCCCCAGAGCCCTGGCCCCCTTTTCTGCTGGGGTTCCTCTCCAGCCTGACTCCCACCCTCGGTGTTTTCCAGGTTTTGTTAGCTACGACAATCCAGTCTCTGCACAAGCTGCTATCCAGGCTATGAATGGCTTTCAGATCGGCATGAAACGCTTGAAGGTGCAGCTGAAGCGCTCCAAAAACGACAGCAAACCTTACTGATCCTAACCCCAGAGGCTCCCTGCTCTCATTTTAGCTTTCTTAGGGTAAGTCCCACGAGCCAGCCTGTCTCAACAGGAAAGGCAGAGGAGGACCACATTGCCAACTTTTACCAAGAGAGACGGTTATTTTTACAATAAGGCCTCCATGTCCCCACCCACTTCCCCTACCCAGTTTGCCATAATTAAAACTTGGCCTACCTTGTTTCTATTGAGTAAATTCCTCCTCCAGTTGTGCCACTGTATTCTCCTTTGTTTTGCAATTTGAATCTCCTTTTACCTTTTTCTTAAATTTTTTTTTTGTTTTTGCTTTTTTAAAGAGAAGCATATACACAAATAAATGGCATCTTGAGAATTTAAAAGGCAAACAAATGCTAATGTGCAATTCTAACTCTGAAACCACTGGTGCCCCGAGAGCACTGCCTGGAGAATTCACCCCTCCTTGCCCGGCGCCCACCCCTGGAGGGAGGGCCCGGCACTTAGAGGTTAATGTGGTGGCCTAGGAGAGGGAGAAGCCAGGAGAAGCACTTACTCCAACCACACGTCTTTCCACTACATCGGCTTGTTTTACTAAGTAGGATTTTATTTTAGGGTTCAAAGAAACATACCATTTATTGGTCAAATTATTACACTGGTTGTCTACTTTGTTATTGTTTTATTTTCGTTTTTAGAAAGGATTAATGTACAAAAAGATTTAGAGATCTGTTTCTTAAAGCTACAGGGTTTAAAAAATAAAAATGAGTGAAAATACTTGATGTTTCTTGAAAGATAAATTTAATAATAATAAATAAATACATAAATACATAAATAAAAAAGAAAGCCACAGGCCTGTAAATTTTATTTGTAAAAAAAGCATTTCTATTTTTATACAAAATTTTTACTGCCTCAGAAATAATGGAAGTTATTTATTGCCTATTGTTAACTTATTGGGTACCTAAAGAGCAGTTCTCTGTCTAGCTAGAACCTTCTGAAGTAGTCTCTAGAGGATTGTTCTAGGAATGGGCTTTTTTTCACCGTTGAACCCTAGACCTAAAGTTCATGCTTTATCTTCTTGTTGTTTGTATCTGTCTGATGATTTTGTTCGTAACTTCCATTATCTAGTTTACAGTTCAGTCGTCTGACTCTCCCCTTATGTCACATTTGTTGAAACTGGACCCTCTCCCCTGTCCCTCACCCCACAACACCCGGAATCCATCCCCTCTCACTCTCTCCAGATGGATTCTCTTGGGGTTTCATTGTGCTGTGGATAAAGAGTGTAAGAAATGCAAATTATGTGAATGGCTCGGAGACTCCCTAATGACCGAAGATTTGCATTAGATTTTCTCCTGCACCCTTAAAAGTTATTTTGTTGCTGCTGCATAGATTCTGTGTAACTTTTTACTCTTCCTTGTTTTTTCCCTAGACATCTTCATGCCTGTTAGTTCATCGTTTGCCTAGCATGTCCCTGTGGCGTCTCAAAAAAAAAGTTTCATCGTCCCGTCATTGTTTCTGATGTCTTTCTGACCTCACATCATATTTGGTTCTCCTACTGACCTTTGATCTAGTTTGACCTTTGAAATTTGCATGTGACCTCATCTAGCTATGAATTCTGGGAAGTCAATGTGAAAAACATTGCTGCATTCATGCAAGACTGAAATTTATTAGACAAATTCATTATAGAAAAAACCTGTGGCAAAAATGTTTTTTTCTTATTTTTTTTCTTTTCATAAAACAGACTTGAAAGTATTATACAGGGATTGGCATTCTTCCCGGTCACTGGTAACAATAGCAATATGTGTCCAGGGACACAGAATGTTGGTTTCTAACAGACTACTTCCAAAAACAGTTTGAGAAAAAAACTGTCTGATTTTAAGTCTCTAGAGGTCTGTAATAGTTTTTACATTTTTCAGGCAGTGTAAAGTTTTTTGATAAGGCCATTTTAGGTGGCTCACTTTCTCATTAAGATATATATATAGAACCACTTTTTGTAGATTAGTATAAGAAAAATATTTACCCTGTTTTGGGGCAAATGCTACCTATTTGTGTCACCTTTTGCTGAACTCACAGTTAGACAATCCATGGTTTAATGCACATGAAATTACCTATATTTTATACTGTTTCAATGTACAGGAGAAAGGTTACTGTAAACTGTGTTATGTTGGTGCTTCTGTGAATTAAGTTGTGGTTTCATCATGAGTCTTATGGTCTTAATGTTCTTTGTTGATAAGACAAGTTTAGAATTGGTTTACTTAATACAAAAAAAAAAGAATTTCAAAAAAAAGAAGTTGTTTGCTTAAAACAAATTTCACGTGAGGGAAAAAAAAAAAAAACCTATTCCAGAGTAAGTTTTGTGTTGGCTTGTGAGGCATTGATGTCATTTTTTTTAATTGTGAACTATTTAGATGTGTTTGTGTTCAGCAAAATGTGATCTGTTTTTTCTTTTAAAGAAAAAAAGTGAAAATATATAGTGCCAAATTCCAAAGGTACTTCCTTCCTAGAGCTTCAGTGTGTTTCTTGTGAGAAGTAATTTGATAACATGGGTATTTTATTATGTGTTTTGTATAAATCCCTAATATTTAAAAAAAAAAAAAAAAAAGGTTAAAAAGTTTGTTAACTTGCTATCCTGTGGTCTTGTTGCCTGAAATTGTTATTGTTTGTTATTTCTCTGATGTTTTTTGTAAGACATTGTATAAGTGCCCATGTCCCACTTTTTTAACCACTCCGCACATCAGTGCTGTGAAGGCAACCTCACCATGTATTTTCTTCATAATCTATGGAAACCTCTAAGGTGAGAAAGTTTTGAACTTTTAACCCTTTCTACCCAGAGCTATCTGGAATGTTAACTTTTTCTACTGTCATGATTTGAGTTTGTTTTGGGGTGTTTCTAATTTGGATATTTTTCCCTGCATCTATCCTCTAAGTTGTTTCCGATGACTACTTTTTCTTTGGTTAAGATCCAAAAGAATTAAGATCCAAAAGAAAATTCCATGAGGCCAATCTATAGGGGAAAAAAATCCTACACTACTTTTGATTATTTCTCATTGTTTTTTGGAAAAGAATTCCTACTGTGCTACTAGAATTCCTTCTGGAGTTTTAATTAGTAATTGGATAAACCCTGAGGGGAAACGGAGGTAGATTCAGCACCTAACAATCCTGTATGCTTTTGAGATCACATTTAGCGGTGTGTCCTAGTCTAGAATATTTTCATATACTGTGCAGTTAAAAGACCTTGTGGCAGGATAGTCTTTTGAGGGGTTTTGCTTTTGTTTCTTAACTACTCCTAAATACTGTTTCTAATCAGCCATTATGCTGGGGCGCCTCCGACCCTAGTAGATACCTCTGAATATACCAGGTGTCTGGAGTTAGAAGCCCATGGCCCTTTCCCAGCCTTTCTGTTGTTGTTGTTTTTTTTAATTGAACGCATTTAAAGGGGACTGACCATCTAAGTAAAGCTCAGTTCTTTATCACAATTTACTGACCAAATACCTAGCACCAGTTCCTGCTGCCACTTTTTAAAGTGCCATATGACTTTCTGTGAACAGGTACCTTGCTGTCTTGACAAATCCTAACACATCACGCTTACAGCCCCAACAAACTCCAGCCTTCCTCTCCTCTCTAGCATGCCCCGGAAGCTTCCTGGTCTCAGCTCCCCTTCCCCGCTCAGCACCGTTAGGATCAGTGTGTGTGGATGTGATAGCCCTGGGATGGAAAGGACTAGCCTCTACTGATGCAAAAAAATAATAATAATAACAAACGTTTCCTTCTTATAGCACATGCACTTACAATGACATGATTTGTATTATCGTCACACGTGTTTACTACTGCTGGGGCCTTCCTTCATCCTCTGAGGGCTATTTTGTACTTCCTGCAGCAATCAGCTTAGTAACAACAGTTATCACATCTGTCTCTTTCTCAGAGAACACGGTGTATGTCGACACATACATGGAAACACAAGAGCCCACCACTTGAATTTCTAAGACTATTTCATTCTGAAACTCCTTATCAATTAAACCTCAACGAAAAACAATTTTAATTTCTTTACTGAAGCAGATGCCCCTCCCCATTTCCCTCTCAACCCACCTGCATGCATCTCCCCCAGAGGAAACACTGAGGGCAGGGGACAGGAGGCTCAGGACCAGCACTCCGAGTTGAGTGTTTCTTCTTCACGAGTAACCAAGAGAGGACATGAGGGGGAAAGTCCTTTTTTGCCCTTCTCTAAAAGATAACTTTTTCCTCTTCAGAGACAAACTGTCCTTCTATCCACTTGATCTTTTAGTATCAAAAGGACAAAGCTGCAAGGGTGCAAAGGGCCTGTGCCAGAAGAAAACACACAGGGAAACTGCTTTTTTAATCAAATGTAGAGAATAGTTATTTGTAATCTAAATTAGAGAATTGTGATACAATGGCAGTCCTCAAAGGCTTAATGAGTTCATCTTTCTTTCACCATAGGGGTTAGAGTTCTTTGGCTTGTGCTATTCTGGAATCATTTCACTGTTTGTTTTTATTATCTTAAGTGCTAATTAAAAAAATAAAATTTTAAAAAAAACTTGTAGTTTCATTACCTTTTTGAATAATGTCATACAAAAAATGTATGTTTTTTTTGTGCTGTGAGAATTGATGTTTATAGATTAATAATCATTTTGTTTAGAATTACAAACTAGTTTTTAAATATTGTCTGAGAAAAGCCAAAGTTAATGCACCCTAGTGGAAACTGTAAGACCATTTGAGTATTGTTTGTTTTATTGATGCATTTGGATTTTGTTGTTTGATGGAATTTGAGCCAAAAAAAAAAAAAAAATACGCAGGCTTTCCTATTTCTACAACTGATTGTACTTATGCATTTTGTACCAGTGGAACTTTTTATACTGGAGATTAAAAAAAGTGGAAATTTTTGTGGCTTACTCTGGTGGGCCCCTGACAATGACTGATTTCAAGTTTGATTTTGGGTTGATAGAAAGAAAGTTGCTTTTCTTTTGAGAATTAAAAACTTTGGCTTGATTTCTTTTTTCCCTTTGCTTATATCTAGCATTAGAATTTTGTCTTAAAATAACAGCGGTAAGTTTCACTTTTTATTCTGTATTGTGCAGTTACACAATAAGGTAATTAGACTTAGAAGTACTCAGTCACTTTAAGTGGATAAATGTATTAGTTAAAACTTTAGGCTTTGCTTTTTTGCTGTTTAGATCAAAGTTTTTTCTGATTCTTCTGTCCTCATTGTGAACATAACCGTGTAGTTGAAACAGTCAAACTTATTTTTGTAATGTATGTTATTGTGTGATGCAGTTTTTTGCTTCTGTCTCCAATATTAAACCATTTTCCTAATACTTGTTTCTCTCTCTGCGTGTTGTATTGTTGGTAGTCATTATGTGTTGGTGATACATCTACACACCTCACTGTTTCACGTATCTGTTTTTTTTCTCTATGTTGTGTAAAAAGATACAGTCGATTCCACTTAAGTGAATATCTGATTTGGGAAAGGGCAAACTGCACACCAGCCACCTTTGATTTACGTACAACCGCCCACTCGAACTCCTGCTTCCAAGATTTATACACTTTTTTCTACAGTTCACCTCATAACTGCCTACGGGGTTGGATTTGCCGAGGTGTTTTACGGTCTTTTGACCACACAGGTTAATTTCACCTTCTCTCTCCTCCCTCACAAGTCTATCCTTGCAGTTCTTAACATACATTCCAGACTGCTGCTGGGGTTTCCTCTATACCCATGAGGCCAAAGCCGCATCAGTACAGTCGAACTCTTCATAGACACTAATCACCTTTCTAAAAGAGGTGAGTTCTCCAGGCAAGAAAAATAAACTTAGCCGGTGAATAGAAGATGTGAAAAGGGTTAAACTTAAGTCTATTTGTTGCCATCAATCAAAAGATATGTATAGAAAAGTCATTTAAATTATTTATTTCTACAAGCTAATTGAATCCAGGAGCAGCTTTAATTATTAACACTAACGGAAAAGAAGTATTTCCAAGGGCTCAAACGGAAGCCCTACCCAGTCTGGGGGGCGGCGGGCACGGGGAGGTCAAGTTTCTCACATTCAAGTTGTCTTCATAGTTTACTGTCCTTTTCCAAACACAAGCTAATAACGCTATACGCATCCACACACTCCCTCCTGGATGAACATAAGAGCTCAGAGTAAGTCTCATCCCCACCGTCACCCCAAGGCCAGTTATCAGATACTGTTTCTTCTATGCCCTCACAGACTGAAGCCACAGGCCCTGTTCCGCCTATGCTCAGGAATCTGATCGCTCTTAAAGTGCTCTTACAAGATTCCGTCGATGTTTGCTCCCTCTGTCTTATCTCTCCTTCCACTATTTTCAGACGCACAAGCTCTGTCTGACTCAGGCCACCCAGCACCTGGCAGCCTTCCTCTGGGTGCCAGTGAACTCTCTCTCCCAGTAGGTGCTCAGGCTCTTTACCCTCTCGTTGCAGCAGCCCCTCTGGCCCGAGATTGTATTCTAGTCTGTTTAACAATAGAGGGGCCTGGCAAGGTGGAGGAAGGGAGGCTCCCTCCCCGGGGCTGTCTGCCTCAGTGATGCTGACGCCACCAGCTCCAGCCTGCACGGATGGAGCTCACTTCCTGCCGCCACTTCTGCTTTCAGTCTCCTCATAGCCTTCAGCAGTCTGCTTCTGAAAACGCACTGCCTACATTAGTGGGAAAGGATGGCTAAGGGTGTGATTTATTTGTATTAGGGAGGTGGGAGGGGGATGTTGGGAGGTATGGGGGGTGATTAAATTATTTCCAAGGTGTAAGCGTTTATTTTTTAAATCTAGAAGTACATAGATCCACCTTTTTGGCACAAGACAAAATACTCATGCTAAGCAAAGGAAGAGAAAGACAAAGCCAGTTTTTGTTGCTCTTCTAAAGCAACAAATAATTCTCCAAAGAAGGGGATGAAAATGCTAGTTCCTTTAAGCACTTACGACTATCAAGTTGGTCCCTGCTGAATTCAGACCCACAGTTTTGAGTCGGCATGACCCTGCTGCAATGTGGACAAGGTGTATCGGTTTGCCTCGCACAAACCACCTTGGGGTATTGCAGCACCGTCAACACCCGCCCTGCTGATGGAAGCCACACAAGCTGCCCAGCCCACGGCCGAGGGGCTCGGACTCTTAGCTAGCAGGCTAGGACACACAGTGAATATAAATGTACTGTGAATCGTTCCTGATAAGTGAATAAAACATTGTGACCAAACAATCAGCTTATTCACTTATCAGGAATCGACTGTTCTGCTAATTTGCTGTTTTTGTTTTTCATCTCTGTTGTAGTTCACTATTTTTGCTGTGTTCTGTTTTCTCCTCTCATGCTTGGGCAAATCACTGGGAATATTACCTTCATGTGACCATGAAACGTTTATATTGAGTGAAAATGATATCTTAACAAAATCTATGCACTTGCTATCAGGAACACAATACTGGATGTGTCTTATATATATTGAACTATATAGTACTCGATTTCTTAAATAAAGCTTAAGAAAGGACTTTGTTGTGTGTAAAGTTAATGTGATTATTTTTCAAAGCAGTGTTTCTAAGGTATTTTTGTTCTTTTAAGTCTTGAGTGATACAGGATATTTTTCATTAAAATTATATCACTGGCTTTATGACTTAATATTCAATAAATTGACTTTGGAAACAAAAGTTCTTCGTAGTGCATTTTAGCCAAGAGACCTCTGAAAATCCATCCCCTGCTTCGTGACCACGGCGCGTCTCTACCCACGCACCACGGGTGGCAGAACAGAGCAGTCCCTTCATGGCCAAAAAGCCCACTAGGAAGTACCCAGCATCTGCCCCAACCTAGAAAACCCAACTGCTTTTCTGGATGTGATCTCTTTAGGCCCAGAAGAAAGGGGACCAAACAGAAAGGCAGATCCAGGAATAATGCTGGTTTGTGTCAATACTTTACCAGAATGATGTGACACTGAAACCATGCCCTGCTGGAGAACAATAGCTGCCCTATTCAGAACCGCAGAATGAGAGTCAGCGAGAGAAGGCATTTGATCATTCAGGATGAGAAGGGTAATGTTTCAAAGCGGTATGTGAGAGAGAGACATCCTATAACAGTTGCAGAGCTTAAACGGGAGGCCTGCTGCTTGGCCCTTTGATGGAGTATTTTTGAAATTTTTCCTACAGGCCATAAGTTTGAACAGAATGGCATTTTCTGTTGGATTCCTTTTTTGCTTCAGGGTTTTATGTTGGATTTGTTTTTCTAGCTTAATGTTTGATTCTAAGAAAAAGTCCTTAACAACTTCTTGCAAAATGGCACAAGCATCCTGATCCTTTATGAAGCAAATCTTATTCATCCCTGGTAATGAGGGACAGAAAGAGCAGTTAATGAAAACCCACAGATAATCCAGAATTCTTCCATTCTCTGCCTTCTCCCACCACAAACCACCTACTCATAAGTTTCTCACAAAGAAACAAACTTCTAATGAAAGTGAGGAAGCAGAGAAAGCCAAGAAGCAGGAAAAGACAGCCAAAGCCAAGGGTCTGGAGGGGGCACCTGCTGGGGCCACGCAGCCGCCTGGGGAGTGCTTAACACTGGCAGACCCGTCATCCATGAGACCTGGGTGCGGGTGCTGAGGAGCTGCCTGCGTGTGGGGTGCCCCTTCGCAGAACTCCCTTGCCAGTCAGGCACACAGCTAGAAAGCCCCCCTTCTGTAAAGAGCACACGGCCGAGGGCATCATGGGTAGGAGCATGCTGAGTTAGTCAGGGAAGGAGGAATAAGACCAACATATTCCCCTGTTGGTCTGCAGCCCTGATTCCAGAGTCCCCCATGTCTCCCTAACCAGCGGCTGCATGCTAGGAGACCAGCACAGAGCGACTGGTCGAGGCAGCTGGAAGTCGCCTCCAGGCAGGAGCTGCTTTCTGAGGAATACTCCCTGTCTTGTAACCTCTCTGTACAGTCAGCAAAGCAGCCTGGCGCCAGCTTCTACATACTTGCATCAGAAGGGTGTTTAATATTAGACTACACTAACACAGTGTTCTCTAACTGATCACTTAGAGCTGAAGCCGCACGTAAGAATCCCCAGTTGTGAGACACTGGGGGATCCCTCTCTCATGAAGCTGCTGTGACATTACAGAAAGTTCTCAAGTGCATTCTCTGGAAAGCCAGACTGCCTCACTGTGAATGCCAGCTCTACCACTAAGTACCCAGGGAACCTCTGTGCCTGAATTTTCTCATTAGCTCAAGGAAGGTAAAAATAATACCTAACGCATGGGGTTGTTATGAGGATCAACTAAGCCAATACACGGAAAATGATGTGCTCAGGGTCCAGGGCGCCATGAGCGCTCTCCAGGGCCGCAGGTGAGTTGGAGCAGCCACGCCTACAGAACTCGCCTGTGCCAGCCTGGCTGAACTCACCTTTGCCAGCCTGGCTGAACTCACCTTTGCTGGCCTCTGTCTTCTTACCTTCTCCCGGCAGGTGTCCATTTAGCCACCTGCAGAGAGCCCCACAGAGCTCCCTGGGTTCCCTGGGGAACTGTAGACAAGGTCTGACCAGAAAGCACAGCTCTTCCAGCAGAGGTCTCTGCACTGACAGGTCCCAAACAGACCCCTTCCAGAGACAATGTCCACTGGCAGCACCTCCCCTTACAGGCTCACACACCGCACAACTCCAGGAAGCCACCAACTCATCCCACGCTAGGAAAAGGAAACCAATTCCTCACTCTAATCCACCCCTTCCTACATGTATCTTATTTAGGCATCACTTCCCCGAAAGAAAAGCCTAGCTGTCCAGTTTGGGCCCAAGGCAGGAATCACAAGATCACCTCTAGATTTGCCTATACCAAACCTGTTGGTTCCAGGCCCTTCCAAGGCAAAGCGGTCCTCAACAGCAACCTGAATCAGTGTATGACCACTTTGGGAAGAACAGAGGTCAGGTTTCTGAAACTGCAGGTGCACGGATGCAGCCAGGCAGAGAGCACACAACCCCCACCCTCACCCCCATCCTCACCCTTCTCCCAGTTTTGCAAATGCACCCTGCTTTGGTTTTATTTTTTGGTGATCTGTGCAGAAGTTTGGAAGAGTGATTTTGATACTGAAAGCAAAGATGAAAAGCCATTGCTTTAGCAGAGGGTGACTCTTAAGAGAGACTCACCATTACCTAAGCCCTGCAGCAAACAGTTATGGTCTTTGCAGTCATTCTCCCCTTCCCTCCTCTCTCTACCCGCTTGTCTTCCCACATTCTTTGCGATACCACAGAACATTTGCTATTTATGGTATGCTGTTTCCATGTCACATGTGTCTGTCTCCTAGCATGACTGTGAGCCCTCTGAAGGAAGTGACTTGTGTCTCATCCATCACTGGGTCCCCTGTGCCTTGCACAGTGCCTGCCATCTAGTCAGGATTCAAACATGCTGGATGACTGAGGAGACTCCCAGAAGCAGCAGTGACCATGCTGGGGCTGGAGAAAGGGCCTCCTTATTCGACTGCAGATGGACTCGGGAGGATGGAAACTGGAGACATCCTGCCAAAAGTCAGGAGCCACAACGAGGGGGCCTGGGGCATGGATGGGAACAAGGGAGAACCACTACAGTGAGCCCCCAATGGGGGCCCTGTCTGGTGGCCTCAGAGGACCTCAGCTAACGGGCCCCAAATGGAGGACTTGCCTGCAGTGAGGTCAAGCCACCTCAGATGCCCCGCCATCTCTTTCTGCACCTCTCAGGAACATTTTATATCTAGGCACTGCCCCTGGACAGAAGTTGAATATCTCAGAGATAAGAAGAGCCACAGAACTAAGTACACATGAACAGAACACTGTGGAGACAGGCGCCTGACTCAGGCAGTCCTGAGAAGCAGATCCTCTCCCTTCCCCGGTCTCCCACGGCAGCTCCTGTTGGGCCCGGCAAGTCAGCGTCTGCGGCAGGATGGGACCACACCGGCCCCCACCCTGCACAACACAACCCAGCCATTCACAAAGCCATGGACAGGCACAAGGTCCCCACTGCTGCAGGGATGCCATTTGGTGGCAGGCACACAGGACATGGGCTTGGATCCTAGTTCTGTGTCCCAACACATCAACAGCTGCCACGGAGTGAGGACACACACCACTAATCATTCCTCTGTTCAAAACACACATTAAAGAGCCACCTCACAGAAGGTGCTGGGGCAGGGCCGTGGGTGCCCAGTTATCATATCATACCCATGCCTCTAAAGTCTGGCCATAATTAGCTTCTCTGCCAAATGCGGGGAAAAGCCTTCAAATAGGTAAGCAAGTGGATGGTCCAGGCAAACCTCTCTCCCTGCACAGCAGACATTGCATCCCAGGGTGCCCGCACAGATTATGCGCTCAGAGACAGCTCTATGGGATCCTCTGCCTTGGCTGAGCTCACTGTTGCTCAGATTCAGCATCGCCCCGGGGGAGCTTAAACGGCTATCCTGGGGAAGACAAAAGACAGTGGGAGACAGGGCAAGGAGCCCCCTAAAGCTTCTACACACCGATGTCTTTACTGAGGCCAGAGCTGACCAAAGCGGCCCCAGTGCTCCAGAGTCATGTTCCCCAACCTGTCAACTACGGCACATTCTTCCCCATCTACAAAATGGGATCCAACCAACAGCTTCACATCTTTAAAAACTATGAACCGAAACACATGCTGAGTGCCTTCCCCTCAAGGAACACAATGAGGCTGGGTAGCTGGGTGGAGTAGATGCAAGGGAGGACAGGGCCTTTGTGGGCCTGAGGGGCAGGGACTCTGGCAAGAGAAAAATGCCCTGCTGAGCTGATGCTGCAGTCACCCCCACATGGATCTCCAAGACTCCATACCCCACAGCCCAATTCTGCCCGCTTTCCATTCCCCACTCGCCTTGCCCTGTCTCCCACTTTCTTTCATCCTCCCCCACAACAGCTGTTCAAGCTCCAGTGGGGTGACACTGAGTCTGAGCAACAGTGAGCTCAGCCAAGGCAGAGTGCCCCACTGACTGCATCGCCCCGGAGGTGCCCCATTTGGCCTCCACTACAGTGTCAGCACATCCCTGTTCGAAGCCTCAACTTCTGCCCAGTAGCAACAAACTCTGGGTGCCCACTTGCCTGCCTTCCTTGGCACACAGCGCTCTGCAGAGACGGTGTCAGAGAAGGGGAGATTCCCAACTCAAGTCCCCTGGCCCTGTGATGAGAGGAGCACGGGCAAGCAGCCCCTCAGGTTGGCCAGACCAAACCAACAAGGAAATGTTGGGGATCTGTCATTTGAGAATGTGATTATAAATATATGTCACACACCTCTACAATTACAACCGTCCCAGTTAAAATTTGAATAATTCATAAACTTACAGTGTGGTATGAATTTGGCAACACCGATCTGAAGTAATGTTTTCCAAACTATATTCTACAGAGATTACCCTGCAAGATAATCTATGAGGAAAATGAGCTTGGCAGCCAAGAAGGTGTGAGGAGTGCTGTTAACCCAGTCCTCCTGGAAGCCGCCCACATGCGGTCCCTTAGAAAAGCTCTGGGGCAGCACTGCATCCTGTGGCAAAGACCCACCCTGTTCACCCTGTTCAGCCCAGGGCATGCTGTGTTTTCCTTCTTGGAACTCTGTCATCCTGTGATACCTCTTAACCGGAGGGGTGACGCAGTGCTGTGAGGAAGCACATGGACTTTGGAACAACGCCCCCTGGGTTTGACCATAGCTGTGCCACTTACTAGCTTGCACCTGGAGCAAGTTCCTCAGTTTCATCATCTGTGAAACACAGAACACCAACAGCAGTACCTACCTGTATGCAAACTATTCATAACAGTATTTACAACACAATCTGTTCTAGAGAGGTGTTTATGAACAGCCAACAGAACTAGCATCCTAAGGCACACTTTGGGAAAGACTAGTAGAGAATTGGAAGCTCTATAGAATTCTGGAGACATCGTCTCTCCATAAGATTATAGACTGGTAGGAGAAAGGGTATATAATCATGACTCAACATGTTAACTGATGAGCAAGGAGTATGTGTGGACTTTGGAACCCAAAGAAGGGAAGGAATTGCATTTTTGGTGAGGAAGGCTTCAGGAAAGAATCTACAGCCAAATTGACAGAAATCCCAACACACAAGCAGGATTTCACCAAGCCGAAAACTGGAGTATGACTGCGGCAAATACAGATTAGGTGTGCAGTGTGGCTGGGGACTAGAGTGGATGGGAGCCAGAAGACAGGGCGATGCACTTCACTGGAAACACGGCTGACATCAGGTTGTTATGGGCCCCGTATTCCAAATCAGGGACCTTGAGATTTCAGTCTACAGGAAACATGGAGCACCAACATCAAAAACAACCAGTCAACCAAGGACGGATCAGAGTGGGAAGTGAACTGAGTAGAGGAGGAAAAGACTAGGGACAAGGAGACATGTTTCAAGGAAATTAAACCAGTTCAGGTAAGCAGAGAAGAAAGAGGCAATCAGACCACAGAAAGGGGAAAACGGGTTGAGAGGTATTTCAAACACAGCACAATATTGGGTGTGACATTTAGAGAAAGCAGTAACAATTAAAAAAAAAAAACAGTGGGGGATGGGGCAGAATTAGGAGTGGGAAATGGAGACACCCAAGGCTATAGCAAAGGTCCTTGAGCTGAACACAGCAGGAGCAGCAGCATGTCCTGGGAAGCGGTGGGTGATAACTCGGAGCTCATGTCAGGTTCAAATCCATCCTGGTCTTGTTCCCAGGAGGTGGGGACAGCTAAAGATGTGGGCAGCATGAGTAACTGGGTGGCAAGGAGTTATGAGAATGCTGGGCCCACCCTGCAAGAGTGTCAGAGGGGAGGAAAGGCCTGTACTGAGCATCACCTACAATAAGATGCAAGGTGGTAGCATTTAATTTCTCCCCTCCCAGAAATGACTCCACAGTGGTACTCTGGGTGAGCCAAGTCATTAACATCGAGACTCCAGATCCCATTCAGGGACCTATTTTGCCCTCCGGAGACCTTCCTCCTCTTCCCCACTTGATGATAGATGCCCGAGATGTCTATCCAGAGGAGACAGTTTAGTCCCTTCTCTCTCTTCCACACATGCCAGAAACTTGCCAAGCTCTGTCTACATCCATGAAACTACATTATGACATGGCCATTTGACACGAGAATACAGTGACATGGCTAAACTTATAGGCTAGTATGTTTTTCAACATTTACTTTCTTACCAGCAATGATGCTCAAATACTTTCACCCTACCTCTAATGCCCTTCATACTCTTAATCACATCCTCAGCCTAATTGCATCCTTGGGCTTCACTCAGGGATAAGGATAAAGTTCAGAGATGCATTTGGGTCAGCAAAGCTCATTGTGCACATTACTTGAAAATTTTTTTAAAAACACATTTTTTTTTCTTGTTGTTCTATATCAAGATGGCTGCATCAAAACCACAACAAAAATTTCCTACCTGGAGCTATGATTCTTTCCATCTCCACCTGGATCCACCAAATCTCCAGGTAGTATTAGCTCATCTAATTAGCTGCCTTCCCTCTCTTGCAGCTGAACACCATACCCAGTGCACATCACTCATGTCCCGCCCTGTGAGAAGGCCCTGTTCTCTTCCTGCTGACGTTCCACTTTGAGGCTAATTGCCCCCGCCAAGAACAGACATCTGCTAGTGTGACCCTGAAATACACTGCTGCCTGGTGTTTTGCCCGCCAGCTCCCGGCATCCAGGCGTCTCCCGGCCAACTGCTGGAGACACTTGAGTACCACCCTGTGCCAGGAGCAGCCCCCAGACCAGTGCCTGGTGTTGTGCCACCTCGCTCCCTCAGGCTGCACCTGCCATCTGCTATGATCCTCAAAACCGGGAAGGGCTCTCTGCTCCAAAAACTTCCTCACTAACAAGCTCCACTGATAAACTGAAAGATTCATTCTACCATCCGCTAAAAGGCTATGATCCCGGAAACAGTTACATAACAGTTCCACCTGGAAAGCTGAACGGCCCTTCTCGGCAAGGTGATTTGAATCAAACAGAATAGAAGACACCCAGAGCATGGAAGGGGGGCGGTGGGAGGATGTGGTGGGGGGTGCCCAAAGCTAAATTGCTTCTACCACGCTGGCATATGGCGCCATTGCTATGTCCCAGGTACGGCGCCGAATGGGCTCTTTGTGCATCATCTCAATTACGCATCATCTCAATCACGCCCAGTGAAGTGGGCGTGACTGTTTCCATTTTGTAAAAGAGCAAACGGCTTCAGATGTGAAATATCTGCCTAAGGCCAAACAGCCACTAACCAGCGCAGCATAAGCGTTAGGTTCCACAAGGTCCCTAATGGCCACCTGGGCGCACAGGTGGTGAGAGCCTGGGTCATCCCACTGCCCATCAGATGGGCCCTGGTGGTGACCGGGGAATAGCCCACTGTCAGGTCGACGGGAAAGCCGGCTTGGCACGGAAACTTCCGCATGGGCACAGGACACGGGCCAACGCCGGCCACAGCCATGAGTTCGCTAACCTTGGCCTCAAATGCCAGCTGCAAACCCCGTGAGCCGGGGACCCACTGGGGGAGTGCATGCACGCGTTGTGGCCTCCCTGCACTATCCCTGCGCGCGTGACTGTCTAATGGGGCCGGCGCCAGCGTCTCACACCGTGAACTCCGACATACGAGGACAGAAACGGTTTCTCCACTCACAACCGCTACTTTGCACGCTCATCCCGTCGGTTTCAGGTGTCCCGGGTCGGGACAATAGGTTCTATTGGTCCTGCTTTCCTCAGGCCTGGCGTCGGGGCGGGGGGCGGGGGTGGTGGAGCGGGCAGGGAATGCGGTGGCTTACCTGGCGTTAGACTGGGCTCCTGCGCGGCTGGCTCCCTCTTCCCCTTCACTCTTCCCCTTCACTGCAGCGTCCTCGTGCTGCTTGTCGGTGGGTCGGCCCTAGCCCTCACCCTCGACCTTTGACCACGGTTTAGGTGGAGTTGGTCCCACAGCAACTGAGGGTGCCCCTCGAGGACAGCACAAACCTGCCTCCGGCCTGGGGCACCTGCGAGGCCGCGAGGAACCCTGGGACATCCGGTTGCTGCCACACAGCTGTCTGGGAAGGGATGCGGATCACACAGGTGGGCGGAGCTGCTGAAAGCCGCACCCACTCCTGCTCCACGCCCATGTCCTGCTCCCACGCCCATGTCCTGCTCCCACGCCCTGGCTGCTGGCACCTGTGGAGTCTATTGCCCTCCAATCCTTCCTGCTACAGCCGAGCAGAGAGAGGGGCAGGGAGCAGCTACCGTCACCTTTGCCACTTTCTAACTCACTCCAGAATGTTTCTCATCTCAGGCAGAAAAATAAAACCCAGCAAGTATTCTTTCCTGTTTCACACTAGACCACAATTCTTAAACTTGGAAGCCAAGCATTTGGTCCTTTGGTTTTTTTGGTTTCACTCTCCTTCTGGGTAGAGATGCCAGAGAAAATACAGGGTGCCTAGTCACAGGAAAACAATAAATATAAGTATAGTCCACACAATATTTGGGACATACCGAAACTGTTATTTTCAAATTTAACCTAGCATCCTCTGGTTTTATTTGCTAAACCTGGCAAACCTACTTTGGGAAACAGGCCACTTCTGGTACCCTCAATCAGGGTAGTGTCATGGGGTAAAAGGCATGTGCTTGCCCCTGGGAGGTAAATGATTACCTTGATATTTCACAATATCATCTTCTCACACACCAAAAATGGCACCCCTTCCATGAATGTTTTTAAAGAAAACATAACAGGGGCATTTATCTGCCAAATCCACAGAGTTGTATCCTCTCAGGAATTTATTTGGAACAAATAAAGCTGTCATATATTACATAAGATAGAATGCATATGTTTCTACAAATAGTGTTGTGGACAGGCAAGCCCCAAAACCGCTTGACTTTGTCCAGGAAAGAATTCAAAGGTGAGACCCTGGTATTAGCAATCTATTATTGAACAGTACTGCTCCTTGCCAGGTTAACTCATAGGAAGTGTGCCCAGAGCAGCACTTGTGGGCTGTCAGGAACTGCATTTATATCCACTTGTACCCACTTTCAATCGCATGCAAATTGAGGGGTGGGTTATTCAGAACTTTCCAGGAAAGAGACAGGAACTTCCGAGACACTGCCTTGGAAAGGGCCAGTAGCTTCCTGGTTGCTGCCATGGCATTGGTAAACTGCAATGGCACTGATGGGAGTGTCTTCTGTGAATGGGCAACGAGGGCAGCCAGGCACCTGCTTTTGTTACCATCTGCTGGTTCCTGCTGGTATTTTCACTTCATCTTGTGGGGATAGGGAAGTAAGTCTGCTGGTCTCCTCCCTCATTTCCATCTCAGAGATTAGACATTGCCCCTTACTCTTAAGGGAACAGCAAAAGGGCAGATGTCTGCCTTCTATAACTGCTTCTTCATGATTTTATGGGCATAGGCCCTGCCTAGTGTTGGAGAGATAATATCTCTTGGCCTGATCTAAGGGGCCCCATAGCAGGATGTTTGTATTCTCCAAGTCAGACAACTGGATGGGTGGGAAGCATGATGCAGCATCACCTTCACATGGAATTGTCACAGTCTAGAAGACATAGACTTCACTAAGAAGTTAAACAAGCAAGGGTCAAAAATTAGTAATAATAGCTATCAAAGGTCTTAGGAAAGGTTAAAAAAAAAACAGGTGAGAATAATAGGTGTGGTTTATTATTGCATACACTCTTTCTTGTCATGTTATTTATCTGTGCCTTTGTGAAACAGCAGCTTTAAGTCTTCTAGGGGTTCACAAGTGTAGGTCATGGTGTCCTCCTCTTATACCTGTGGGGACTTATAAGAAACACCTTTCATCCTGGACAGGTGTACCCAGCTAGTGATTCCCTGAAGTTTAATAGCAGTGAGGATACTTTACAATACATGATAAGCTGAAATTGATCCAATGGGTGAGGGGTCCTTTTTTTTTTTAAGTTTTCAGTAAGACTAAGTCTGCTGGTTGAATAGGGGAAGCTATTCTTTTCTTTCGTGGGAAAGGGCAATCCTTTATTTTCATAATGTTGAAAGATGTTTTGCACCTTGCCTAAATTTCAAGGGGAAGCACAGTAAGGCATGTCCAACCCCCTGTTTCCTATCATTGCCTGAGTTTTCATGTTTCTTTGGGATTCTCTTTGGGCAAGGGACTTATAACCAATTAAACATTCTAGGTCAGACGGGAATGGAGGTAGGCAGGCATTCATTATCCCTTAAAACCCCTTTTAAGCAATCTAAGAGTCAAAACCTAAAAGCCAAAATTAAGGTTAGACATCAGGAAAAAACAAGAATACAGATTCAAGTTATACTAGGGGAAAACACTGCTTTAATAGGCCTCTAAGATAAAATATTTTAGCATCAGGCCATAACAACTGTGGGAAACAGAGGAGAAAATATTACCGGCGCTGATGAAAAAGCTGAAGAAGACAGTTATCGTTGTGAGCCTTCTCAAAGGGAGAGCTAAAAGAAGCCTGACGAAACAGTTGAACTTTTGAGTTAGGAATCTGTTATTAGTCTGTGTTCATGCTACTAATAAAGATATACCCAAGCCTGGGTAATTTACAAAAGAAAGAGGTTTAATGGACTTATAGTTCTGCCTGGTTGGGGAGGCCTCACAATCATGGTGGAAGGCAAGGAGGAGCAAGTCACACCTTACATGGATGGCACCAGGCAAAAAGGGAGCTTGTGCAGAAAAACTCCTGTTTTTAAAACCGCCTGATCTCGTGAGACTTATTCACTGTCATGAGAACAGCATAGGAAAGACCCAACTCCATGAGAGAACACCATGGGAAAGACTCAATCCCCCCACCAGCTCCTCCTGCAATACATGGGAATTGTGGGAGTTACAATCCAAGATGAGATGTGATAAGAGACATGACCTAATCATATCAGAATCTGTGAAGTTTTTCAAAGAAACAGCTTATAGATTGCGATCCAAGATGGCCGATTAGGAACAGCTCAAGATTGCAGCTCCCAGTGAAAGCGCAGAGGGTGAGTGGACACCGCATTTCCAGACGGATTTTTATTGCCCACAGACTAGGAGATTCCCAGGCGGAGGAGCCCTACGGGTCGCCAGCGCGGCTCTTTTGGTCGGCGCAGCTGTTTTGCCGGCGCCCCGGCGTGGCAGTTCTCTGTACAAAATACACTAGTCTGGGTCTCCCTTCTAGCTGGCAAGTGGAGCTTCGGGAAGGCAGAATCGCCCATTCATCTGATTAAAAAGGGGTCTGAAACAGGGAGCCAGGCCAGGAGATTC
>CAUYLG010013311.1:0-21358 GCA_963573385.1 Cacajao melanocephalus | reverse complement strand
AAGCTATTTTAAAATAGTTTTGTTTTCATCTAATTTTGTGAAAAATGTCATTAGTAGTTTTTATAGAAATAGCATGAAATCTGAAAATTGCTTTGGGAAGCATGGTCATTTTAAAATTATTGGTTCTTCTTATCCATAAGCACAGAATGTTTTTCCATTTGTGTCATATCTAATTTCCTTCAGCAGTGTTTTGTAATTCTCATTGTAGACATTCTTTACCTCCCTGGTTAGCTGTATTACTAGGTATTTTATTCTTTTTGGCAATTGTGAATTGGATTGCATTCTTGCTTTCACTCTCAGCTTAGACGTTATTGGTGTATAGAAATTCTACTGATTTATATAGATTAATTTTGTATTCTGAAACTCTGCTGAAGTTGTTGATCAGATCTTGGAGCTTTTGGGCAGAGACTATGGGGTTTTCTATATATAGAATGATATTGTCTGCAAACAGAGATAATTTGACTTCCTCTCTTCCTGTTTGCATGCCTTTTATTTCTTCTATTGCCTGATTGCTCTGGCTGTGACTTCCACTACTGTGTTGAATAGGAGAGGTGAGAATGGTCATCCCTGTCTTATTCTGGTTCTCAAGCAAAATGCTTCCAGTTTCTACTTATTCAGGATAATTTTGGCTGTTGGTTTGTCATAGATGACTCATTATTTTTAAGTATGTTCCTTCAATGCCTAGTTTGTTGAGGGTTTTTAACATGAAGGAATGCTCAATATTACCAAAAGACTTTTCTGCATCTATTGAGATGATCATGTGTTTTTTTTTTAGTTTTATATGGTGAATCACATTTATTGATTTATGTACTCTCAACAAACCTTGCATCCCAGGGATAAAGCCTACTTGATTGTGGTGGATTCGCTTTTTGATATGCTGCTGTATTTCATTCACCAGTATTTTGTTGGGAATTTTTATACCTATGTTCATCAAGGATATTGTCTTGAAGTTTTCTCTTTTTTTGTTGTGTCTCTGCCAGTTTTTGGTATCAGGGGGACACTGGCCTATCAGAATGAATTAGAGAGAAGTCTTCCTCAATTTTTGAAATACTTTCAGTAGGAATGGTATCGGTTCTTTTCTATATCTGGCAGAATTTGACTATGAATCCCTCAGATCCTGGGCTTCTTCTGGTTGATAGGGTAGCAAATTTAAAGTTCAGAAGTTTGCCATGTTGTTATATCTTCTAAGCTACATCAGTGCTATTTAACCAGTATCTTAGAAAATTCAGACATCTGTTGTGAAAAGGTCTGTTTCTAGATATTTAGATCTCTGAGGAGTGTTCACTTTGGCATTACTTAAATGCTATACATTTAGCCATAAATTTGGAATAAAAATTTATTAAGCAGAATAGTTAAATATTTCCAAAAATTATTGATTGAAGTCTTCAACAGAAAAGAAAATAGTTTGGAAATAACATTAAAAAAATTTAACAATGTATTTTATTTAACCCAATTATCCCAAATATTACATTTTCCAGAAGAAATTAACATAAGGCATTATCAACGAGGTGTTTGAGGTTTTCAATACTGTCTTCAAATTTGGTATATTTTATACTTAGAGCAGATCTCAATTTGAACAAGCCACATGTCACATGCTGAGAAGCCACATGGGGCTAGTGGCTACCATATTCAACAGCACTGACATATATTGTCCTACCACACACACTATGTAGCACTTCATCTGCTCCACTAAATATATCTTGCTTGTATTCTTGAAGAGGATACACAGCTATGCATATGAATGAGATAAAATATTCCTATGTTATAGATGAGTAAATTAAATTTCAGTTAAGTTCTGCAATTGAAATGGAGTCATAGGAAATTTTAACAAATGAATATACAAAGCCATATTTATATATGTTTTAGTTGAGTATTAAGATTGGAAATCCAAAAAAGATTCATTACTTTTAATCATAACTGAAAGAGATAAAGAAGTTTAATAGAATCATCATCTACATCTCTATTGTAGAAATAACATATTTGAAATGAGAGTGAAATGAAACAGTTTTAAAGTCTTCTCAGTATTCAATTAGTAAGTATACTCAGCATTATAATACATAATAATATTTAACATTTCACACAGTTAATACTTGGGCAAATAAATGTTAAGAAATAGTGTCAGCCATCACTGGTAAATTTTGTAATAAATCACTTTATATAAAAAATTCAGCATATGTTTGGCTGTGCAAACTGGCAACTGCTCAAAGTAAAAATTGCCAAATATGTTAGGGTTATTTCCTTTAATTAATATGGAAATTGGTATTTGATGTTTGTATATGCCTAGGAACCTGCAGAAATAAGTATAAACTCATTTCATTTCAAAGAAATGTTCTGTCTCTATGGAATTCTGGAATTTAAATCGAAACCTCTGAGGTTAAACAACCATGTTTCCGATTATAGAGTTTTACCATGTCCGTGTCATGTGTGCACACATTAAAAACTGTCAGTATGAAACTCACTCTTTGTTGTCAAATAAGGAACACTAAATTAATTTTGCTTTTGAATTATGTGGAATTGAATTATATGAGAAAGTCTTGGCAATGTTCCTTCTTTTAATTAATGTTTTGTCAGATCATCAATCTTACTTTCTCCTTGTGTGTTAATATTCAATTTGTTTAATATTTACTTAAGCCCACATCTCTTTCCTAAAGAAAAATTCTTATCTAGTTAGTTAAGATGTCACTAAGCAGCATAACAAAAGCAGTGGGGATAATTTCCCACCATATTTAACAAACAAATGAAGTGCCCAGTTCTCCATGATGAAATCCAGAGTACTTTTTTAATGAATTAGGTTAGAAAGCCTACACATAAGTTTTGCAGGTAACTATAATATGTAGGACAATAAAGTCAGTTTTTTTAAAGAATAATAATCTTCATATAATAAAAGTATGTTCAATAGTGGCTTTATACCTCCAAGGCAAATATTATTTTTCCTTTAGAAATACACACAAAGATGATTATTTCTCAATTTCGTCACAAAATTGAAAACAAGACGAACAAAACATGTTTTTTACCCTCTGGTCATTGGCTTTGCCCATTTCAGAAGCTTTGTGTTGAAGACATTAGAAGGTGCAATTACCTCATGGATCAGTGACTACTAAGCTGATATACCATTGATTTTTTAAATCATGAGGTGAGGGAGAGCACAGCTGAAGTGGATCAAATGTCTCAGCCCTGTTAGAAGGTCTTTTTTACTCATGTCTTTGCTGTACCTATGCAGGGAAGAATCAATCAGGTAGGAAAGATTTTTGGTAATATTTTGTCTGCAATAGGCAAAGAGAAGAAATTTTACTTTAAGAGTGAAGTTATATATAAAATTATGCTATAATTCTTTCTATGGAATTGCCTGGATCATTAGTAAAATATATTGACAAAGAGTTAAGCATGGGTTGGCGGCAAATAATAATGAGTGAACTAAGCAGAAAGTATTTTCTCGGTCTTTTAATTAAAACTCAGGGACTCAATGATTCAAAGATTACAGACTCCAAACTGACTTGGTATTTGGATAGTCACGTTGTGTATGCTAATGTATGGAAGAAATTTAATCCATCTATTTTAAATGCTATTACACACACACACACACACACACACACAAAAGAGAATGACGAAATGCTGATGATTCAGAAGTAGGAATTATGGCCACTGTTACAGAAAGAATCACCAATAGAAGCTCTATCCAGAACTTAACAAACACTTCAAGTTTCATATTTTGGACTAACTGAAGCAGTTTTTAGATATGCTTTTTGGGTTTGAGAGTTTACTGGTAAGCCATCCTGAATTTTAAATCTCTTTCTCATATACACATAGATCCTTTTCAGGAAGCATCCAGCTTAATAAGTTTAATGAGTGAATATGTCATTGACATATTTTAATTTTCCCATATTAATATTTCCTGTAGGCTATTGCTAAGACAGCTAAAAGCAAAAGGAACACTTATCTGAAAAAAAACAATAAAACAAGGAAAGAAGAAATGAAGAAGAGAAGAAGGTAGGAAAGAAGGGAACAAAGAAAGATACGGTGATGAATATGTATTCACTTTTAAGAAAATAATTTCTTAGGGATTATTTTCAAATAAAGTTTAGAGCTATTGAACAAATCTTTTATAATGTCCAGAAAAGCACAACTCACCTTTTCTTCACTTTTGATGGTGAAAATAACAGTAAGTTAAAGCCGTCTCTCCTTGAGTGAAGAAAATTATATTTGACTAAATATTTGAAAGATAGTATATCACAGTAGACAAGAGAAAAGATTAAAGCCAGATAGCATGAGTTGGAATCCTAGTATCACTTACTAATCATGTGGCTTCTGCAAGTTACTCAAGCCTTTCCTGTATGTCCTTGCATTCTCACCTTACATCAGGGTTAATATTATTAATTTTCCATGGAATTGCTGTGCATATGATTCCAAAGTTCTTAGTGTCTGGTACAGAGTAAGCACTACATAAGTATTAGCAACAAATATTATTTTATAATTACTTTTCAGAAAAGAACAAATACATAAAACATCTGTGAAATCAATATTGCCTCCTTGAAAACATTCATCTTTTCTCAGATTCTAAACCCAGCAAAACTTCCTCTTTCTTATGACTGTCCCATGTTTGTTTTCATTCTCAGATGTACTCCTCTCCCTACCCTAGCCCTCCTTTAAACCTACCTGTGATCCTCCTCAAGGTTTTGGTCATTTGAGCATCTTTCTGTCACAGAGGCTTCACTTCCAGGACCTCGTACCTTGTGGGATAGGTGGTGTTTATCTGGGTTTTGCCCTACCAACCCTTCTGGCATTGTTTGTTGATGCCGGTAGCATCTCATATAATGGTGTTTGCTAGATTGGTAATTTACTACCTGCCTGAATGCAAAGACATTCTTTCTAAATGTGCAAGCTTCTTGATAAACAGTTGTTGGTGAACTGCCTTACAAGTATGTATCTGGATTCCTCACACTGCTGAAGAAACTTCCCAGCAACCCTCCTCCCCTCCAGAAAAGTGTCTGCTACAGAGTAGATATTTAATAAACAATTGTAAATAAATTAGGAGGGTTAACGTTGAGACTATTTTTACATTCTATCTTTGAGAATTCATGAGATATTTGATAAGAATATTTTAGAATTATTTCAATTCAAAAATATAAAAATTAAAATGTTTTCATTGTCATTTCTAATTAAGTTTCCTTAAGGATTTTAAATAACCAAAATTTACTAGATTTATGTATCTTATCACTTTTATTTTTGTTTAGAGAAGTAATAATTTACGTATTTCTCCACACACAATTGAAACTAAAATTTAATTGATGGGCTGAATCTCTTACCATTTTCTTTCCAGTGTTTGAGACTTTCAGGAAGTTTTTTATCTCAGAGTTGAATGACTGGTGATTTATCTTCTATTGTATCAGTTTTAACAGAGAGAATTGGCAATGATGCCTAAGAATTGGGACACAAAAACAATAGAACAAAACGTTGTTGGACAAAATCTTTTTTTCTACATATTTGGTCATTAATTTCTGCCATCTCATCTTACATATGTATGAGAAGCTGTGTTTTTCTCCCTTTACAATCTGTTTTCTTGTTATACACTCTTGTCTGCGAGAGAACTTCTATTTTAATCAAATACAAATATGATTGAAAACTAGATTTTTAAGCCAGTATATTATTAGAAGTTTAAATAAATATGCTTATATAGACATCAGAATGTGAAAATTTCTCTATGTCTTGCCTAGAAAAAGAAAAGCTTCTTTTTAAATAGTTGGTATAAAATGAACAAAATGAGCAAAAAATCAATAAAACATGTCAGCATCTATCTGAATCTTAGTATATAATACTTAAATGTATGCATGCACTGCATTTTTAATTTAGTGTTGCCCATCATTTCCACTTTCATTTATTCTGCAAAAAAGTAATAGATTATTCATACACTAAGTTAGCCCTTATAATGTAATGCTAATTCACCAACATCATTCAATATGGCATGGTAGTACAATTATAATAATGGCAATGATTTGTACATCTATACTCCATTGTGCTTGAGAGTCTAAAGGGATGCTCATTTGTTCAGATTTTCCCATGCAGTGAGCATGACAGTTCACTGAAATTCATCAAGAACATTTCTACTCTACCTTAACAGCTAAGTTAGCATGTGTAAAAGAATCATGTTGTGACATACTTGAGGCTCTTTTTCTCTCTCGGCTGAAAAATCTATAGGAAAGGAATTGTACCTTTGTCTAGACGTGTGACACATAGGAATACAATTACGCTTTACATCAAATTTTTCCTTTAAAATAGAATATATTATTTTTTAAAAAGCAAAAACAAAACAAAATCACAGAAGTTTATTTTCCTACACATTTAATGATTACTTTGTGATTATTTTAAAGCATAATACCAAAATTAAACTAACTGCACTTACCTGATAAAGTATTCTATTAGAAATAGTTTCAGGATTTGTAAATTTTTTTTCTCACTAGGGTAAGGATTAGAATTCTGAATCTCTGTTAAGAATATGCTAGAGTTTAACAAATAAGTAAATGTATCTTGTCATGAGAGTCAGGTTTCACATTGTTAGGAAAAAAGTAGCAAATAAGGAAAGAAGGACAGCTGAAATAAACATTATAATGTTGCATTTAATGGAGGTATTGATGTGAACTTGTGGTTTTAAAATATATATACGGGGAAGATAGATTTAGGAAGAAATACAGAGGTGTATGTATGCATGGGTTTAGTATACATATATGTATTTCCAACTCTATTCACTGAGAAGTTTTGGAAGCAAGGCTATCCCAGCAGCAATGAGCACACCCAGAACATATATGTAGGTTAAAAATATATATATTATTCCACAATAAAAATAAACAAGATCTTTAGAAAAGTGGTTGGTTTCAAAGCTAGGACAGGGAAATATAAGATATCCTGGAGGATCCTGTGATACCAAAAAGAAAGCACACAGGAATGTATAGGAGCATGACAAAAAGCACAAGAATCAACATAAAAATAAAAGGGCTCTCAATAGCCAAAGTTGAAAAAAAAAATTACTAACAATATAGTAACAGTAGTAGAATATAAACCACAAAATAAAATAGATATTCATGAATGTAGAGTAATTTAAAGTCTTAAACAGATAAGTAACTAAGGGAAAAATATTATCTCTTCCTTACAAAGAATTCCAATTAGCAAATGTAGAAGAAATAAAGACAAGAGAAAATATAATCAGAACACTATGATCACACTTGTAGCCAAGGCTCACTGATGGATGCTAAAACTAATGGATAAGAATAAATTCAGGCTTTTGCATGGTCTTAAGTATCTCTCCTAGAACAGTAACTTCACAGTGGAGTGTCTGACAGATACCAACCAAATCAAGTGATCAATTTTAACATGCCAGTGCTAAGATATATTAATATCAAGTACCTGCTGATATCACAGATTAAGAAAGGTATATAACCTATGTGGTAATCTTGGCCAAAGAATATATAACCTTAATCTAATCGCAAGAAAGCATTACATAAAATCAAATGAAGAGATATTCTATAAAGAACTGATGAGTACTCATCAAAAGTGCTGAGGTCATTAAGGAGAAGTAGGCCCTGGCATAGTAGCTCATGCCTGTAATCTCAGCACTTTGAGAGACCAGGAGTTCGAGACCAGCCTAGGCACATGGTGAGATGCTGTCTCTACAAAAAATTTAAAAATTAGACAGGTGTAGTGGCACACACCTGTGGGCTTGGCTTGGAAGCCTGAGGCAGGATCGCTTGAGCCCAGGTGCTGGAGGCTGGAGTGAGCTGTGATGGACCATACCACTGTGCTTTAGCCTGAGTGAGGGAGAGAGACTCTCTCCAAAATAAGCAGGAAGGACTGAGAAACGGTCACAAATTGGAGGAGGGTAAGAAAAGCAGCTAAAAGATATAATGTGGGCTCATGGAATGCATGATTCTGGAACAACAAAAGAGGCCTTGAGTTTAGATAACGGAATTCTATGAATGTTGATTTTTTAGTTTGGATAATTACAGGCACATCTCCAAGATGTTGCAGGTTGCTTTCTAGACCACTGCAATAAAGTGAATATCTCAATAAAGCAAGCCACACAAATTTTTTGGTTACCCAGTGCAAATAAAAGTTATGTTTACACTACAATGTAGTCTATTAAGTGCACAAAATATTATATTAAAAAACAATGTTTGTACTATAATTCTAAAAATGCTTTATGGCTAAAAATTGCCAACAATCATTTGAGCACCCACAACTATTATAGATGGTGAGTGGCAATCTCAAAAGTACACAGTCCAAAGTCTGTGAGACAAGGCAAGTCTCTTCCACCTATGAACATATAAAATCAAAAGCATTTAATTACTTCCTAGATACAATGGGGGTACAGGCATTGGGTAAATACAGCCATTCCAAATGGGAGAAATTGGCAAAAGAAAGGGACTTCAGACCCCAGGCAAGTTTGAAATCCAGCAGGGCAATCAAATTTTAAGCACCAAAATGATCTCCTTTGATTCCATGTCTCACATCCAGGTCACATTGATGCAAGAGGTAGGTTACCACGGTCTTGGGCAGCTCTGCCCCTGTGGCTTTTCAGGATACAGCCTCCCTCCTGGCTGCTTTCATGGGCTGGCATTGAGTGTCTGCAGCTTTTCCAGATGCAAGCTGTTGATGAATATACCATTCTGGGACCTGGAGGATGGTGGCCCTCTTCTCACAATTCCCCTAGGAGGAACCTCAGTAGGGACTATGCGTATGGCTCTGACCCCACATTTCCCTTCTGCATTGCCTCAGCAGAGTTTCTCCATGAGGCCCGTGCCCATACGGCAAACTTCTGCCTGGGCATCCAGGCATTTTCATATATCTTCTGAAATCTAGGTGGAGGTTCCCAAACTTCAATTCTTGACTTCTGTGCATCTGCAGGCTCAACACCACATGGAAGCTACCAAGGCTTGGAGTTTTCACCCTCTGAAACCATGGCCCAAGCTCTACATTGGGGGCCCTTTTAGCCATGGCTGAAGCAGCTGGGACACAGAACACCAAGTCCCTATGCTGCACACAGCATGGAGACTCTTAACCTGGCCCACTAAACCATTTTTTCATTCTAGGCCTCCAGGCCTGTGATGGGAGCGCCTGCCATGGAGACTTTTGACATACCCTTCAGACATTTTCCCCATTGTCTTGGGGATTAACATTCAGCTCCTCATTACTTATGCAAATTTCTGCAACCAGCTTAAATATTTCCTCAAAAAGTAAGATTTTCTTTTCTATCCCATTGTCAGGCTACAGATTATCTGAAATTTTATGTTCTGCTTCTTTTATGAAATTGAATGCCTTTAACAGCACCAAAGTCACCTCTTGAATGTTTTGCTGCTTAGGAATATCCGGATACCCCAATTCAACTCTCCCAAATTCAAAGTTCCACAAATCTCTAGGGCAGGAGCAGAATGCCACCAGTCTCTTTCCTAAAACATAACAAGAGTCACCTTTTCTCCAGTTCCCAACAAGTTTCTCATCTCCATCTAAGACACCCTCGACTGGATTTCATTGTCCATATCATTATCAGCGCATTTTGGTCAAAGCAATTCAACATGTCTCCAGGGAGCTCCAACCTTTTCCACAGTTTCCTGTCTTCCTCTGAGCCCTCCAAACTGTTTAAACTTCTGCCTGTTACCCAGCTCCAAAGTTGCTTTCATATTTGCAAGTATCTTTTCAGCAGTGCTCCACTCTACTAGTATGAATTTACTGTATTAGTCTATTTTCATGCTTCTAATAAAGACATACCCAAGACTGAACCTTAATGAATTTAAAGTTCCACATGGATGGGGAGGCTGCACAATCATGGCAGAAGGTGAAAGGCATGTGTGACATGATATCAGAGAAGAGAATAGAGTTTATGCAGGGAAGCTCCCCTTTTTATAAAACCATCAGGTCTCATGAGACTATCACAAGAACAACAGGGGAAAGACTTGTTCCCATGTTCCAATTACCACCCACTGGGTTCCCCCAACAACATGTGGAAATTCAAGATGAGATTCGGTTGGTGACACAGCCAGACCAGATCACTGAATAAGGAGGAGTCTGTGCAGTTATTAATAAAACTTGCTGGACATGTATTAACAACTTTGGACAAATTAAGATTAACACTCAAAAGATGTACAAGCAAGCTACCTGATTGCACAGATATAACCATGGCACTCACCCCACTAATATCTGGTCAACTATAAAAAAATGTCTTCCCATGCCTCACTTGGTTTTTTCCTCTCCTAGAACCTTTGATAGCTATTTTGTTGTAACTAATTTGGGCCCTTGCTTGTCTAACCTCTTAGTAAAATTTGTCTTTCAGGCTACAGTATTCCAGGCAAAGACAAGGCTGGTACAATCTTCCAACCCATCCCATCTACTGACCTGGAGAATAAATGTGTCCTGCTTCTGGACCCTATATATCAGGTATCTATAGATTTTTACTTCTCCAGTGCTAGGCAGGGCCTGCACCCATAAGCTCAGCAGAAAACAGTTACAGAAGACAGACCTCTACCCTTTGATAGGTCCTTAAGTTTGAGGAGGAATATCTAATCTCTAAGGGCAGATTATATGGGAGATGGGACTCAACTCTAAAGGTGGGGCTCAGATACTAAGCCAAACTGCAGACTAGCTAAAATAGGTCTGGGACAGAAACAGTTTTCCGTAAGACACATCCACCAGTGTGCCATGTCACTTTATCATTGCCCTGGTAACACTCAGTATTTACTGCCCCTTTCCATGGCAATGACCTGATGACCCAAAAGTTGCTACTGTGGAAACTGCTGCATAAACTGCCCCTTAATCTACATATTATTAAAAGTGGCTACAAATGTGACTGTAAAACTGCCCTGAGTTGCTACTGTCTGCCTATGGGTTAGCCCTGCTCTGCAGAAGCAGTTTCAGAGCTGTAACCATAGGAACTGTAAGACTACTGCTTTAGTAAAGCTGATTCTTCTACCTGCAGGTTGTCTTTGAATTCTTTCCTGGGCAAAACCAAGAACACTCATGGCCTAAGGCCCACTTTGGAGCTCGCCTGCCCCACATCAGCTTGATCTTCAATTTAGACCACTCAAACTTTTTCCAAATGAGCAATAATACTATTTTACTTGTCATTCATATGTTCACTGGAGTAGCATTTTTAATATCTTTCAATAACTTTTATTTGCATTCACACATGGCTAACTGGCATAAGAGGCTTAGCTTTTGGCCTATCTCATTTTTTGACATGCCTTCTTCACTAAGCTTTATCATTTCTAACCTTAGATTTAAAATGAGAGATGTGTGACTCTCTTTTCACTTGAACCTTAGAGGCTGTTGTATAATCTTTAATTGGCCTAATTTCAGTACTGTTGTGTTTCCAGGAATATGGTGGCCAGATTACAGGGAGAGAGATGGGGCAATGGCTTGTTATTAGAGCAAACGGAGCACATTTATCTATTAAGTTCATCATCTTCTATGGTCACTGTTCATGGCACCTCTAAACAATTACTAGAGTACCTTCAGAGATCACTAATCACAGATCACCATAACAGTTATAATAATAAAGTTTTAAATATTGTATTAACAAAATATGACCCAGACATGAAGTGAGCACATGCTGTTAGAAAAATGACACTGATAAACTTGCTTGACATAGCAAGGTTGCCATAAGCATTCAATTTGTAAGAAAGAAATGCATTATCTGTGAAGTGCTATTAAATGAGTTATGCCTCTATACTATAATTTTGAAGCATACCAATATAAGGGGAAGCTAGTGAAGTCTATTTGTGAAACTTTTCTTTAAGTGTAAAATTATTTCAAAATTTAAAAGAGATCAAGTAAATGGTGGAGGTTGATTTCAAGCCTATTAAATCTTACTGAGAAACTTGTTTTATTAATAGCAAAGTTGATTGCAACAATCTAAATGAACAATCAGAGACCTCATTTTCAGAGATTATTTTTCATTTAGGCAAGAGGTTGATTCAGGGTCACAGGCTGACGCTATAATTAAAAAACTGGATAGAACAAGGAAGGTAAGATTCAAAAAAGGAGGGAATTTTAAAAATCTTACCAGGGAAGATGGGAACCTATGGATACTGTACATCATATATATTCATATGTTATTTGTAGGTTTTGGAGTTTACACAGACTAAACAATGTGTAGTGCTACAAAAATTTGAAAACTTGCTCATCTCTTAAATATAATTTTAACTTACTAAACAGATTTATTATAAACTATCATTGAGATTTCTTATAATAAACTGAAAACATCTTTGATAACATTCTTTAAAGTAAAGGGATATTGCTTAGCATTTATTTATCACTCCCCATCTGATGAGTCCTTTTTAAACATTAAATTTTTATACATTCCTATAGAGTTAAAGTAAACTCTCCAAGACAGAAATTTTAAAATATCTGTGCAGGTCATAGAAAGGATGGTGTCCTAGTTATAAAAAAAATTTTAATTTTCCTTTGCCCTTTAGCTTCTTCTACTTTATCCCAACCATGTTATTTTTCAATAGATTTTATTATAGAAAAGTGAATGTGAAATGTTTCATCTCCTTAGCTATAACATTCAATTACTGCAGTTCTCTACTAAAAGCCTTTTATCCACAATGAAAGGAAAAGTGGGTCAATATAATATTCAAATAAGATTAATGGATACGTGATTTTAAACTACTCTGAAAATATAAATTGCTCTTCAAATATCAAATATTATAACATATAGTTTTCTCCATGTAGAGTTTTAGCACAAAATGTACTAATATTTAGATCAAGTAGGAGAAATTTGTTTCAATGTCAAGAGATTTTATAGTGAAGATGTTAAAGGGAGAGCTAGAAACACAAAAATGATCACTTGCACATGAAATAGTTTGAATTTACATTAAATTTTATGGTGTTTAAGAAAACTCTGAAAATTATTTGGTCAATGCTGGAGATTATAGGCCCATCTGCAAGTGTAATAAAACATTCAGCCTTGCAAAACAATATTTAGAGGCTGCATGATGTGGCACATACTGCAGGTAAATTCACTCAATATCCATTTAAACCTTTGTTCCTGAGGTCTTTCAACATAAAAATTGAAAGGGTGCTACCACTATTTCCCAGTCTGCCTTTCAATTAGGAATGGTATGTGACACAGATTTTACACATGAGGCTTGAGTAAAAATAAATGAGTATTCTAGTCTCCTTCTCCCTTTCTGTTATCTGGAATTTGGCTATGATGCTTCGATCTTCAGCAGCTCTCTTGTGAACATGAGGACAAAGGCCTTGTCTCAGAAGGGTAAAACAGAATATTGAAAGAACTTGACTCCTTAAAAATGTCAGCAACCTGACAAAATTCCAGACTGTTATTGATGTTTGAGAAAAACAAACTCCTTGATTGTTTAAGTGAATGGAATATGTTTTTTCATTCCTTGTAAGTGATTATAATTCTATTTGACACACATGACCCTAGGGGCATGAGGAAGAAACTATGTCTGATTCACCTCTGCTTCACAATGCCAGGTACACAGAAGATATGGACTCCTTATTGCTAAATCATGGGCAATGTAGGATGTTACTAACAGAGAGATAATGGAACTTTTTGACAAATGGGCAGACAGTCAACCAAAAAGCAGAATAAATGGGAAAGAATGCTGTTACAGGCTGTAGATATGAAGAAACTTGTTAAAAAGGGAAAGTACTCCAAATATTTCTCTGGAAATCTAGGATGAGAAACCAATGTCTAGTGGAGAATGAAGTTATATGACAGGACTGTTCTAGAGGAAACAAGTACTAGGCATTTTATCCATTTGGACTTTAAGCACAAAAACAAATAGAGGATCCAGTCATTTCTTCACTCACTCCACAACATTTATTTGACACAAACATGTTAGAGTAGGGGTCAGCAGCCTATGGCCAGCAAGCCAAATATGGCCTGATGCCTGTCACAGTAAATGAAGTTTTATTGGAACATAACCATGGTGTATGTATTGCTTGTGGCTGTTTTGATGCTACAATAGCACAGCTTAGTAGTTGTGATAATTTGCCAGCTCCTGAGCTAAAGGATGGAGGGGCACAAAAAATGCTGATGATGAAGGAATGATTCCAGCCCTCAAGTAGCTTCAGTATAGAATAATAGGTAGAAATATCAATGCACAATGTCTATACAGTAATTAATGCAAAGAGAGATATAGAAAAGAAGTGCCATGAGAGCACAGTGGGGGAAAAAACCCTGTCTTCATCTGAAATTCAATGAAAGATGCCAGGAGGAGGTGTCTCCTGACCTGGGAAAGAATAATAACAATACTTTTTAAAAAGGAGGAAAGTGAGTTTCTGGAGGAGAAAAGCCAGTAGCAATGAGGCACGAAATAGACGAAGTGGGAAAACATAAGCATTTTTTGTTCTAGCATAGGAATTGTGAAGTGTAAAATCTCAGGAGAATACAGTAGAGTCCAAAGCAGGGGCTCTGGATAGTCATGCTGAAAAATGATTTGATCTGGTCAAGAGTCTGACAAAATTCAAAATTCTGGTTTCAGAGTGGATTTTTCTTTTCTTCTTCTTCTTTTTTTTTTTTTTTTTGAGGAAATGGTGCAGCCAAAATTCAATTTAAAAAATTGTGGAAATGGGATAGTTTATGGCTGAATTTTGTTTCTTATTTACTTTCTTATTCACCTTCTTATTTATCTTTGTGTTCCAAACATCCAACACTGCATGGCACACAGTAGGGCCATAGTACTTTTTGTTTAATTGACCCTCTTTCCGTTTGCCCTAAGAATACTCGCTGGCAGCACTTAAGGCTGCCGCGTTTACCCGGAGATAACTTTGCTAGGAAATAGCTTGCTTCTGTTATTATTTTCGAATTGCTCTAGTGTATTAACTTTGGACACAAAATATATCATTCTATTTATAGCATTCTGTTTTTAGTAATGGTATTTTTATTTACATAATACAGTAATGCTCGATCGCTGAAAATGTCAAACACTAGAAAATGTAGCATTCCTACGTGTGATGCTAACATTCTTCTCGCACAGTTGTTGGCTGAAGATTCATTTGATGAATCTGATTTTTCCAAAATAGATGAGTCTGATGATTTGGAGGATTCTGATGCTAGTCCTATTTAGAAATAACTCCAAGAACAGTTTTAATATTTTATTTTCATGTTGAAAATCAGTTTGGCTTCAGCCTCAAAGAGAGTGTTTATGTAAAATTAAATGAGTGCGGGCAGCGAGTGTCACTTTTTTTTCTAAACGGGAAAATAGTAAGATTAATAAAGAAACAAAGGTTAGGAACTATGTAAAATAGAAAGCAGAAAAAAAAAAACCATAATGTTAAAGAGCTTTGTTTAGCAGAAAGTAGCACGACTAGAGAGAGTAGTGTGGTAGCATATATGGAAGAAAGAAAAATGGAGAGTCCAAACTTTACAGTATCATATTGGTTAACACTGACTATCAAATTACTCATATATGGTACTTTTTCCGCCAGGATAAAAAAAAAAACTAACAATAATTTTTGTGGTACGCCTGTTAAAAAAAAGTTTTTTATTCCCAATATCTATGAAAAAAAATATTCACTCAACTTGAAGTGAGTTGGTGAGTTTCTTTCTTCCTCCTCAATTCACACATTTAGAAGTGGTAACCAGGAATGTGAGCTCCTGCTACTCTGAATATCAGAATCATGTTTCTTACTGTGTAATGAAGCAAATTGGATTGTAAAAAAGAATCAGATAAAATAGTATCATATCTCTGGAAGGTTTACAATGACATAAAATGGAAAGGAAACAAGTAGCTTTTCTGTGTGGGAAAGAAAACATATTTTACATAGAAATTTTAAATGCATTTGCCCTAAGTCCTGATTCTACCCCACTGGACAAATTATAAGGTGAACTTGAAGACTTGGCTATCAGTTTTTCTGAGCCATAGATTTTTCAAATAAATGCAAATTTTATAAGAATCAGATACTTGAATGATGGAAGAGGAAGTTCCAAGAAAGAGTGTCTTTTCAATCAGAGATATCTGATTATCTGCAATATGTAGGAGAAAAATTAAACAATGAAAGTGTGGAAGTTACACATGCAAGTAAATATTTCAAGGTCTAAGAAAAATGATTCCACAGAAATGATTCTTTAACAAGTTAACGAAGAGAAAGGTTATTTCTTCAAATTTCCAAATGACCATTGCCTAGGCAGAAGAGACACTGACAACTTACCTATTCTCCTGCCTTTTCATGAATTTGATCAAAATGGAATTATTCTTTTGTGTTGTCTGTGTTAATATTTTAAGAGTGTGTTAATACTTTAACAAAGAAATTAAGAAAATTCTAAAATAGGTTAGTCTATAGAAATAATTAAAGATGTCTATACAAAATCTACTTTAAAGTTCAGAATTAATCATTGGTATAGGATGAATATGGTATGGTTAACTGACCCTATAGAACAATATATTTGGGGTGTGTGGGGAATTTCAACATGTGGATACCTTCAAGCCTCTGATGATTTGTTAGGTTTGATAAAAATCACGTGCATATGGACATCACAAAGAACCCTTTTACAAATATTATTTTCAATTTTACTCTTATAAAGATCGAATGGAGTTTAATAACAGAGAATTGATTAGAGAAACAGAGTCTAGGTAATGGATGTCTTATAATTGTATTTGTGCACATTCAACAAAAGTACATTTTTCCCATGATTTATTTTTTCACATCCATTTTCTGTTGGAAGACTTGATATTTCATTTTAAGAGTGTATAGAAGGGCCATTAGAACAGAAGGTACTAGTTAAAAAAACAAAAAGCAAGAGACAATATAAATTGAACCAGTTCTATATTCCAACTACATATCAAGAAATGAAGAATATAGTGCACTCCCTAGGAACTAACTAACCTAGCACATTTAGAACTTAACTTTTTAGTAGATTGTTTATTATTGTTTATTCTCATTTTTGTATAGAATTTGTTTATATAGGTATACCTACACTCATCTTAGAAATACTAAAAGTCTGAAATTAAAGATACAATTCAGTCAGGGGCAGGGGAAAGAAAAACTAAGACAAAGTTAGCCCCTTGTTTGTGACTTACCCAGACTTCATTTATATTTCTACTTGTGGACCCTTTTCTCCCTTCAATTCGTCCTGTACACCACTGTCATTCTATTGGTTCTAGGGTCCTCTGCAATGCAAGGTATCTTCTCTAGCTATTATTTTCAAAGACTACCCAAATTAATAAAACAATATAAATTGGGAAAAATCTTTTTAACATTATATGGAATGTCTAGAAGGAAGAAAAGAGAGAGTGAAAAAGGTGGAGGGGGAGTGGACAAGAGAGAGGTAGAGGAAGGCAGAGAGCAGGAATGAGGGAGAGCAAGGGAGATGAAGAGAAGAGAAACAGCTATTTATGAAGTTTTCTACGCTAGGAAACTTGGCAGTAATGTATGGTCCTATCAGGAGATTAACTTATGTTTTCAAAAAAAAAAAAAAAACTGGTGTGGTGATTTAAAAATATTTTATGATTGAGAATTACCACAATATTATACTTACGATGTGACTAGAAATGATTTTTATAGTACTGCTTGTGCTTCGGTTTTCCACAATTGTATGCAATTAATATGCATATTATTGTGACAACAAAAATTAAAATGCAAAAAGAATCTTTTCCTATCTGACATTCTCCTGTGTATTTCAACTTAATCTTCCACTCCTTCCAGATTTTTACTTTCAGATGCAATTCACGCTGCAAGTAATCTGGCACTACACCATGATTATTTATTCATCTACATTTTTGAAAAAGTAAAATCCATGGACTTTCCTGTTTTCTTTGAAAAGTTCACCCACTTATCTTTTCCATCCTTTTTTAATATGATTTCATTGACTACTATAACCTTTCTTTGTTTCTCTATCTTCTGTTATCTGTAAATAATGATATTAGACACAGAAAATGTAATACAGAAATATGCAATCAAGTTGTAACATTTAAGATATTCTAAACTTATTAATTTCAAACCTTTTCAATTACTTAAGGCCAAGAAAGGGACAGAAAAATTTCAGTTTCCTTCCTGGGCTAGCAAATTTGTAAACACATGGTAGTCACTAAAATGTCTCATTGATTTTCATTCCATTTCCCTCTTTCTTTCTTAAGAAATGAATCATCCAGGGCCCCATTATATTCAGTGGTTTAGAAATCAATAATCACCTACTGAAGGGCTTAGAATTTTAATTATTAACATAGCTGCCATGCTGGATTTTCTTCAATCTTCATGTTCACTTTTATGCGAGTCATCTGCTTTTACAATCAGATACAAGCAGTAATTTAAAACAAAAATGTTAAATAGATCATCACTGCAAGTATATAATACCCAAGGCAAATTTGTTCATTGAGAGTAAAAAAAAATCAAAGTTTATATTTATAAATTTCATCAAAGTCTATATTTTTCGGACCACCTATTGTTGATAGGCCTGTTGTCAGGTAATTCTGTTCTAGGTTTGAAGACCACTATTTATTTAAATGTCATAGTAGTAGTAGATCTCAAGTTCTGAAAGGTAAATTTGCCTGAATCTAACTGTTTCACTTTCACTCTGTCTTCACAATATACTCAGAGAGGTGTCTGAAACTATTTTAGTTCATCTATATGCAAATTTACATGGTTCATCTTCCTAGTCTATTATAACAGAGAAAGCAATTTAAATGACACAAAATGATTTTACTCATTCAGAACTTTGGTTTATAAGAAATAGACATTGATTTTTTTATGTAAAAAAATATTAATGCTATTTGAATTTAAGGCTAATGAAGATTTATAAACACTGAAGGTAAGCTAGTAGTTGGTTTGTGCAAAATGAGTAACATGTAAGAGCATTATGTCACCCAATAATCAAATGTGTTACTTTTTATCCATATCAACTACATTTAATACTAGCTAAAAAGTGTTTATTATGTCTTTAATGATTCTGTATTGCTCTGGCACTGAAAATCTTGTGTTGAAAATGTCACAAAAATGTTATCAACCAGAGCAAACTGTGGTTATATTGTTTTTGAGTACCACTCAAATTATATGATGTTCTATTTGAAAGAGGGATTAAGGTAGGGATGAATTTAATTCTAAATGAAGTAGCTTCAGCAATGACAGGCAGTCACTTTTGTAGAGATAACTGTTAGCAATCCATGTTTTAATTTCTTTACAAAAAGTTGCTGCTGAGACGAAGCTGCCTATCCAGGGACTGCATTTTCCACCCCATCCCCATCCCCATCTTCTTTGAATGTATATAGAACCACATAACTAATTCTTGTTATGAGAACAGAAGTGACATGTATAACTAAGACATGCTTTTAGTTAAAAGGAGATCCTAGTGGATGGTGAAAGCACAAAGTAGGATTCTGGGTTCCTGATACACCATATAGAAGAAAACTGCCTGTTGAACAAGAAAAACAATATTGGACTACTCTGAGACTAAAATATAAACCTCTCTTGTACACATATACTGAAATGTTGGAGTTTGCTTTATGCCACATCTATCATTATTCTTACTGAATTTTTAAAAAATCGTATATAGAGACACAATTTCAATTTTAGTAAGTAAAGCACAAAATTAACTTGAAATATTCTGAAAACATACTGAATAAACTCTTGCACAAAGTATTGACAAAGTGAGAAAAGGAGTGTGACCATTAACAACTAAATAGTGAACACTAGAGGCATTCACATAACATCAAAAATTGTAATATAATACTTTCACGTTACTTTACATTATTTGAAATACAGACAATTCAGTAATAAGGACACAGAATGTAGTGTCTAATCATCATAAGGAGAGAGATACATTATTTTCCCTTGAAAATACATTTAAATAACAACACAAAGAGAAGCAATTAGATTACAAAGATTATAGATGCAGTGAATGTTCAGTAAATTGACCAGACACAACAGATATTAAAAAGTTGATAGTTATTAATATTCAAGCAGAAAATAATCAAATCAAGTTTTGTAGAACACTATTATTAATAAACATGAACAACTTTGTGAAAATAACTATGAAATTAAACTCAAATTTTTGAAACGTACCCTGAAAGTCACAAGCTCACATGAAGTTTCAGAAAAGTGACTAAAAATATCAAATAGTGTGTATGGGACCATATATATGTTTTTTATATTTTATTTTAATTTATAAATTTAACTTATAAAACAATATTTTATAAAGTTTATAAATAATTTATCAACAAATATAATAGCATATAATATAATAATCTATATAAATGATGGGATATTTAATGTATTTTTTGATTAAATATTTTGACATCTACATTTATATGTATAATTTATTTATTTTCTATGTCAGGAATCTGGGTCAGGTTTTAGTATTAGCACTGAATGTCACTCATAAAATAGTGTACATAAATATGTAAAATTTTAAATAATATTTAAATGAAATAATGTCATTTAAAGTTTAGTATCAGCATTGAATGTCATTCATAAATTAGTGTACATAATTATATAAAATTTGACATAATATATTAGTGAAATAATGTCATTTAAAATTTAGTATCAGCGTTGAATGTCACTTATACATTAAGCGTACATAATTATATAAAATTTGAAATAATATATTAATGAAATAATATGACATTTAACGTTTAACATAATTTACCAATCCTTATGTGTCTGGGTGTTCCTTGAGATCATTTTTCTTCCTTAAAATTTTCTTCCTTAAATAATTGCCTACTGACAAGTTAGAATTATTGAGTAATTATTTAAAGATATTTTACAATCTATTAGGTTTTGTACAAGTATAGTGCTCTTTTATATTTTGTTAATCTGCATACTTACTGTTATTTCTCTATTATGATAATAGTTCATTTTAAATAATTATGTTTTCAATTTTAATATTTTTTTTATTATATGAAGTCCTTTGTAATTTCACCTGAATGTGGAATCATCTTTTCTGCTTCTGAAATTAAATCTGTGCATCAGTTTGGGTAATACTGTCATCTTAATAATATCAGATCTAATTTATGAACAACATGGGTGGTTTTTTTCATTAGGTCTTGTTTAATTTATTTCAACAATGTTTTGTAGCTTTTAGTGTACAAGCCTTTCACTTCCTTTGTTAAATTTATCCCCAGCAATTTTATTCTTTTGGATACTATTATAAATGAAATTTTTAATCATTATGCTATGTACCTTGCAACTCTTGGATTTGCTTATTAGCTCTAGTTTTGTGTGTGTGTGTGTGTGTGTGCGCGCGTCCATTCTATGGAATTTTCTCTCTATAAAATCATTTCATCTAAGAATAAGGATAGTTTTACTTCTCTATCTCTTTTTTTTTTTTTTTTTTTTTTTTTTTTATACATAGTTTAACTATTTTTTCCCAGGCTGGTGTATAATGTTTTAATCTCAGATAACAGAAACAACAACC
>CAUYLG010013308.1:0-35573 GCA_963573385.1 Cacajao melanocephalus | reverse complement strand
GTATTTCTTGGACTTGAATGTTGGCCTGCCTTGCTAAGTTAGGGAAGTTCTCCTGGATAATATCCTGAAGAGTCTTTTCCAGCTTGGATTCATTCTCTCTGTCACATTCAGGTACACCTATCAAATGTAGATTAGGTCTTTTCACATAGTCCCATATTTCTTGAAGACTTTGTTCTTTCCTTCTTACCCTTTTTTCTCTAATCTTGCCTTCTCGTTTTATTTCATTGAGTTGATCTTCGACCTCTGATATCCTTTCTTCTGCTTGGTCAATTCGGCTGTTGAAACTTGTGCATGCTTCACAAAGTTCTCGTGTTGTATTTTTCAGCTCCATCAATTCACTTATATTCCTCTCTAAGTTGTTTATTCTCGTTAGCATTTCGTCAAATCTTTTTTCAAGGTTCTTAGTTTATTTGCATTGGGTTAGAACGTGTTCTTTTAGCTCAGAGAAGTTTCTTATTACCCACCTTCTGAAGCCTGATTCTGTCAATTCATCACACTCATTCTCCATCCAAGCTTGTTCCCTTGCTGGTAAGGAGTTGTGATCCCTTGCAGGAGGAGAGGCATTCTGGTTTTGGGTGTTTTCATCCTTTTTGCGCTGGTTTCTTCCCATCTTTGTTGATTTATCCACCTGTTGTCTTTTTAGTTGTTGACTTTCAGATTGGGTCTCTGAGTGGACGTCCAGTTTGTAGATGATGAAGTTATTTCTTTCTGTTTCTTAGTTTTCCTTCTAACATTCAGGCCCCTCTGCTGTAGGACTGCAGAGGTCCACTCCAGGCCCTGCTTGCCTGGGGATCACCTGCAGCTGCTGCAGAACAGTAAAGGTTGCTGCCAGTTTCTTCTTCTGCTATCTTTGTCCCAGAACAATACCTGCCAGATGTCAGTCTGAGCTCTCCTTTATGAGGTGACTTTGGATATATGGGGGTCAGGGAGCTGCTTGAGGAGACAGTCTGTCCTTTATAATAGCTCACGTGCTGAGCTGTGAGCTCCATTGTTCATTCAGTACTGCTGGGCAGTACGTTTAAGTCTGCTGCAGCAGAATTCATAAACCCCCTTTTTTTTCCCCAGGTGCTCTGTCCCAGGGATTTAGGGCTTTATTTAGGAGTTTTTGTTGTGCTGCTGCCATTTTCCAGGGCTGCCCTGCCCAGCCAGGAGGCAGCCTAGTCACTGCCTGCAGAGGCTTTGCTGAGCAGCTGTGGGCTCTGCCCAGCTGCCATGTGAACTTCCTTGCAGTCCTGTTTATACAGGTATAGTTAGAACTGCCTCGGCAATGGTGGCCCACCTCTATAATGGAGGACTCTCTCTGTACTGGTGGGCTGCCTCAGCAATGGCAGGCTGCCTCAACAATGGTGGTCTACCTCCATAGTGGTGGACTGCCTCAGTAATGGCGGACGCCCCTCCCCCACAAAGCTGAACCATCCTGGGTTCAGCTGTGCTTGCTGTGAATCTCTATCCAGAGTGTTTCAGATTGCTGTTTTTTTGTGGGGGTGGGACCAGCCGAGCCTGATCTACCCGGCTCCCTGCCTCAGAGCCCTTTATTTTTTTTAGTTGAATGGGCAACTCTGTATCTCAGGTGTTCCAGTAGTCCGTTGAAAAGGTGCTGGGGTCTGTGTGATTTCCCATGCAGCGACCCACTGTGCCGGCTGAAACAGCTGCACTGAGATTCGTGGTGCTTTTTTGCCTGGGAATCTCCTGGCCTAGCTCCCTGTTTCAGTCCCCTTTTTTTAAATCTGTTGAATGGGTGAATCTCTATCCCAGGAGCTCCAATTGCCAGCTAAAACGGTGCCTGGACCCATGTATTTTGTGCAGAGAACCACAGCACTGGCCAAAACAAGCTGCCGGCCAAAACAGTGGAGCCGGCCAAAACAGTGGCGCCGACTAAAACAACGGTGCCAGCCAAAACAGCCGTGCCAGCCAATACAGCCATGCTGGTGACCCGTGGGGCTCCTCTGCCTGGGAATCTCCTGGTCTGCGGGCAATAAAAATCCGTCTGGAAATGCAGCGTCCACTCACCCTCCGTGCTTTCGCTGGGAGCTGCAATCCTGAGCTGCTCCTAATCGGCCATCTTGGATCTCTCCAATTCCGACCCAGCAATTCTATTCCATTTTTTTTTTTTTTTGAGACAGAGTCTTACTCTGTTGCCTAGGCTGGAGTCCAGTGGTAAGACTCAGACTCCAGCTGGAATCCGGTGGTATGACTCGGCTCACTGCAACCTCTGCATCTCAGTTTCAAACGATTATCCTGCCTCAGCCTCCTGAGTAGCTGGAACTACAGGCATCTGCCACCATGCCTGGCTAATTTTGTATTTTTAGTAGAGACGGGGTTTTACCATGTTGGTCAGGCTGGTCTCAAACTCCTGACCTCGTGATCCACCTGCCTCAACCTCCCAAAGTGCCGGGATTACAGATGTGAGCCACCACACCTAGCCACAATTCTATTCCTATACAAGACAGAATTGAGTATATGTATGTCCACACAAAGACAGATAGACAAATATTCATAGCAGTACTTTTCACAGTAGCCAAAAAGGGGAAACAACTCAAATGTCAGTCAGCTCATTGTTGGATAAGCAAAATGTGATGTATTCATACAAAGACATATTACTCCCAGAACACTGGGAGGCCAAGGTGGGTGAACAGCTTGAGCCCTGGTGTCCGATACCAGCTTGGGCAACATGGCAAAATCCCGGCTTTACAAAAAATACAGAAATATTAGCCACATATGGTGGTGCACACCTGTAGTCACAGATACTCGGAAGGGTGAGGTGGGAGGATCGCTTGAGCCTGAGAGGTCAAGGCTGTGGTGAGCCATGAGCATGCCACTGCACTCCAGCATAAGTGCCAGGGCGAGACCTTGACTCAAAACAAAAAAAAAAAAGGGGGAGCGAAATAAGTACTGATAAATGCTACAGTGTGGATGAAACTTTAAAACATGATGCTAACTAAATGAAGCCATTTATGGCCAGGAGCAGTGGCTCACGCCTGTAATCCCAGCACTTTGGGAGGCCACAGTGGGCAAATCACTTGAGGTCAGGAGTTCGAAACCAGCTGGGCAAACATGGTGAAACTCCGTCTCTACCAAAATTACAAAAATTAGCCAGGCATGGTGGCAGGCACTGTAATCCCAGCTACTCAAGAGGCTGAGGCAGGAGAATTGCTTGGACCCAGGAGGCGGAGGTTGCAGTGAGCTGAGACTGTGCCATTGCACTCCAGCCTGGGAGAGAAGAGTAAAACTCTGTCTCAAAAAAAAAAAAAAAAAAAAAGCTATTCAAACAAAAGACAGCACATCTAATGATCCCACTTATATGAAATGTTCAGAATAGGCAAACACATAAAGACACAAAGCAGATTAGTGGTTGCCAGGGGATGGGGGAAGGAGAAATTAGTGAATAACTGCTTAATTAGTGTGGGTTTTTCATTTGGGGTGATGAAAAAGTTCTGGAATTTGACAGTGGTGTTGTTTGCATAACTTGTGAATGTCCTAAACACCACTGAATTGCTCACTTTAAAATGGTTAAAATGGTCAAATTTATTTGTATTTTGCCGCAGTAAAAAAGAAAAAAGAATCCCGTACTCATTTATGCAAAAGTACTGATGACAACAGCTCATGTGTTTAAAATTTTAACATACTTTGAAAGCAGCTAATATTTGCTAAATTTCAACCATCTGTCAATTGCTTTATATCTCTATTAATGCTTGCAATACTCTGTATGTGAAGCATTTTAATACTCATTTTAAAGATAAGAAAACTAAGACAGGAACTGTTTTATCCAAGGTCACACAATTAGTGAGAGTGCTAAGATTCAAATTCAGATCTGAATGGCTCCCAAGTCTATACTCCTATAAAGAAAGAGGCAATGTGGTAGAATTTGGGACATCCATGGGCATTTCAGAGCGGCTTGAAGGGCAGCAGAAATCAGCCTACCTGGACATTCTCTAACTAAAATAGTGATCTCCAAACCTCTGTAATCTTTACCCCTACCGGTGATCAAATCTGAGCATGCATTCCTACTATGTGCATATTTAATTATATGCATTAAATTTTGTGCTCAGACTACTAGCAAATCACACATAAACTTTTATTATTCTTTGTTTGTTAAAATCAAAAATATAAGTTTTAATGTTTCCTTTCTACTTCCTGATGGATCACCTTCCACTCCCTCAGGAGTGAAAGTACTCTACTCTTACTTTCTCTGGACAAAAGCAAATTGTGGCTCTATTAAAAAATTAACCCACTTGGTCGAAAAACCATTATTAATGACTTAATTCACACAGTCATTTTGCTAGCCTCCATGGATAATAACACAAATAACCAAATATCCTTCCTGATTTCAAGTCATTCACCTGACAGCACCTGAAGTCAGTCACTTACCTGAATAACTCCTATCTCAGGCCACCTGTGCCAAGTAATATAATGGAGACACAGGTTAGCTTCAAAAGCCCTTTAACAACTGGTTACTAAATAGTTTGAAAAATCAAGTTATGTCAATTTCAGACATAAGATCTTTTTTAAACACCAGAAGTGATATGGATGCAGATAGGTCAGGTTTTAAAATAATCATTTATCCAAAATTTGAAATAGACCAGTTTTCAGTAAATACAGCACGGAATATACACATGTGGGTGTGTGCATGTGTGTATAATACATAAGATATGCTACAACTTTGGGGACACATTGTTTACAAGTGATCTGATGCATGAATGCAAGAATTTAACTTCAGAAAATGATTGTTAACATTAATATGATTATTTTAGTCCTCTGGAACTTTTGATCATAAAATGATGTAGTTCATTTGAGATGTGGCTTTTATCTTTTTCACATCCCTGGTAACTAAAACTCTTTTTAAAAAATGATTGGGCAATTACTAATACATTTTAAGTAAATAAAGCATGCTATGTTCCATTTACCACCTCATCAGAGAGATAATTTATAAGCCCTTGAAAATTTAGTAGATTTTAAGGAAAAAAAAAATCCAAGTAAATACTTTCCCTGCTCTGGCTTAAAAAATAAACTCTAATGTGATTTATGAAATGTTCTTATTTCTGCAAGGTATTGTGATTTCTGAAATAATGAAGTGTAGTACTTGAAAATCACATTTAATTTACTCTGAGGGAAGCAAGCTAATGCCATGCGAGGTTGCTGGGGAAACAGAAAAGCTTCTTTAGGCCAGTGTTGTAGCAGAGAAGTAAGCTGATATTTCACAATTTATTCATGGCTGTATCTCTAAACTCTCTCCTGATTTTTAGCAACATATTCCTAATTTTACATTAAATATTCACATACCCATTTCATCTGGTCTTATTTTTGGTAGCTGATGTTGATTTGTAAAGCAAAAAGAAAAAAAAATTGAGAATTTAAGCTGCTCTTTATCACAGTCCCTGTACATTTTAAGTTATTTTCCTAAAGCCCAATTCAATAAAAAATTTCATCCAGTTTCAGGACCAGAGAAGCTCATCTTGGGCAATGGAAGCCCATTTATCATTAAACTTTTAGATGAAATAAAATAAGGGCCCTGCATTTACAATGAGTCTAATTATTCAGATAATTCACAAAAGCCGTGATTTATGCTAAATACTTAGCTTTAATTAGCCATCAGCTACATAAAGGAAAAGGGAGGTCTTAAGATGAGTGTTGGAAAAAGGACCTATGGGGCAGTGCTATCAGTTGCTATCCCAGCACCCATTCCCCTCCCCCTCCCTCCCATTCAGAAAGAATCACCTCCCACTCTATAAGCTGAATGTGCCAGATACTTACATTCTAATCCTCTCTTGCAGCTAAGAAGGGGCTATGTGACCATCACTTATCTGGCCAATGGAAGCTGAGGGAAGTTGGCTGGAGTAGATTTTCCCACATAATAAAAAAAATAAATAAGAAATATCCCCGCTTCCTCTTCATTTAACATGTTTTTTCTGCATATGATGTCTGGAGCTGCTGCAACCATCTCACAAACAAGAGGAGAGATAATGATCAACATGCTGAGGATAACAGAAGACAAAGATAAAAAACAATCATAGTTCTGACAACACTATTGAGCCACCGAATTAAGTAATCCTCCAACTACCATACCTCTGGATGTGAGGCATAAAATATTCTTATTATGCAGCCACTTGTAGTTGGGTATTCTGTTACTCGCAACCAAAATAATCACAAATGTTGAAAATATGATTATTTCTTCCTATATATTCTGCAAAACAACCAGATTGATTTTTTTTTCATGAACTGGAACTATAAATCAGAAGGTCAAGTCTGGGAAAAACTTTCAGAAATTATCAGGTCTAATGATTTTAAAGTTGGTGGGAGAATCATCTGTGAGGTTTATTTTGCTAAGCTACATACATCCCTGCTCCCTCACCTCCACATAAGTAGATAATCACTGCCATGGTAAGACTCTTCACTGATGAGATTATACCATCCCTGGGGTGTATTAGGGAAGACAGAGAAACTGAGAATGAATCATGACCACCCAATCTAGTTCCATGGCCTCATGTAACAGATGAGGAAACTGAAGCCCAAGTGAGTTCTACAAGGCCACTCAAAGAAGTCTCTAGGAAGAGATGAAGTGCTAAGAGAGATTTATAGGAGGGAGAGAATACATCATCCCCAAAGGACAGACAAAACCAACTGACCTGAAAGGCACGAATTGAGACTCATTATTTAATGCTTAACTGCGAACATCTATACACAAACAACAGAATGCTCTAATGGATTCTTTTGTCCGATTATCAAGCTCCTCTGCCTACCATTCAAGGCCCTTCATGGTCTGGCAACTCTGGGAAAGTCTTGCTGTAATTCCCCCTACTCCCCACCACTCCCTTGCTCTTTATTGTTCCATGAACAAGCCAGCCTCCTCCCAACCTGAAACCCTCTCCATTTTTTATTTATTGCTCATCCTTCAAGGTGTCATATAAACATCACTGCATGTTCATTTGATGGCATCACCTACAAAAATTATTTCTATAATCTCTGCCTTTATATATGTACAACATGGTACAAAACTCTGCTGAAAACTTATCAACTTAAATTTAACTTAGAATTAAAAATAGGACATCAAGTAAAATTAAAATCCAGTGAATTTGTTATCAATCTACCTAATAATGTAACATAAAACACCTCATATCTCTCTGATGTTAAGGGTATCAAAAAAGCCTCAGAGAAAACTATATTTAATTGGGTTATATTGCATTTCAGTCAAAACTTGGAGCCAAATTATAGAAGGAAATACAGTGAAAAGGGTGCAGCAACAATTAAACCGCCGACTTACAACAGCTATTAATATCAGAGCTGAAAGTTCTTAGAGATCACCTCACCCACTGCCCCATCATATATGTGGGAAACTAAGGTTCAGGGAGGCAATGTAGTTAACTCCTTATCCAGTGACCCTTATTTTTTTGTCCCTTTTATTTTATTTTTGACACCAAAGATGGGATTTAGGACCTCAAGGATAGCAGCTACCTACAAATCAGAGAGAGATTTTTGTCACTGCTCCAGCTATCTAAATTCAGTTTGCCTTGGCCAAATGCACTGTGTCCAGGAAACTTGATCTTTTTTTTCTAACACACTTTTTTTTCCCCAGAAACTTTTCCTATTACCTCCTGTTTCTCATACTTTGAGCACTGATAACAACAGAAATAAGACATTACACTAATATAAAAACAAGTAAGAGTAAAGCAGCTTACAAGTAAAAAGTAGCTAACAACAGCGAACAGACAAAAGCTTCCCAGGTTCCCAGTGATTAAAAAAAACTCTAAGCATTATGGAAGACAACACAAAGTGGCAATACTCTGATTTTAGTCTCGGGTGTGGGTAAATTTAAATTATACAAACAAAATGTGGCTTTGCAAAGCATTTACTGTACCAAAGATCAAGAAACTGGTTTCACAATGATTTAAACTTTGAATCTGTTTTGCTGTGAATTGAGCTTGTTGCAGTTTCAGAAAATGTTTACAGAAGAAACCTCTCTTGGCTGCTATCAGGGAATTAAGGGAAGCTGTGCTCTTTGGAGCTGCATGGAGGAGTTGGCTACCTGAGAAGCAAGGGGAAGAAATGTTATACCTTAAGAGAGTGGGGAACAATGGAAAACGAAATTCAGTACTGGAGCATCAGAGGTCAGCTCAGAAAACATGAGTATTGGCCGGGCGCAGTGGCTTACGCCTATAATCCCAGCACTTTGGGAGGCTGAGGTGGGCGGATCACAAGGTCAGGAGTTCAAGACCAGCCTGACGAACATGGTGAAACCGCGTCTCTACTAAAAATCCAAAAATTAGCCGGGCATGGTGGCGCTTGCCTGTAATCCCAGCTACTCAGGAGGCTGAGGCAGAGGAATCACTTGAACTTGGGAGGCGGAGGTTGTGGTGAGCCGAGATCGCGCCACTGCACTGTAGCCTGGGCAACAGAGCGAGACTCTGTCTTGGAGAAAAAAAAAAAAAAGGAAAACAAAAGAAAGCATGAGTCCTGATGTGGTACTTGGGTATATAGTACACACAGTTGGTTTTGCCAACCCAGAATCCATTCCATCCTTTTTATTTCCCTTTGGCGATTCCCTCATCTCTCACTCTCAGCTTGTGGATTTCCAGTGGGACTGATCATTCTCATCTCTAGAATAACCATATAACTTATCTTCAGACTGGGACATTTTTAGAGTAATTTTCAAAAGTATAATTATATAATTTTTGAAATATGTATTTACTGACCAACAAATTTATTTTATTAAATTGGTGGGCGTATAAAATAGTTCTATTCAAAACCTGTTTTCAAAAATAAATTTTTTTGAAAAATAAAACATATGCATGACCATTAGAATAAAATGGGGGAGTATACTTTATATTGATTTTCTTTACCATTAAAAATAACAAGCAGAATAATTATTCTTCATACAATACACTATTAAATACTTCAATCAATTTCTTAACCATATCTGTCTCTAGTACAATGTCAAGTGTATTTCCTAAAGAATTAATAATTTGATCATTTTAAATGTTGTTTTCATAAAATTGCTTGTATTATTCTTCCAAATTGCATTTTGAGTTCAGTAAATATAAAACTAAAAAAAGAAAGAATAAATAAATAAATAAAGAGAAAGAAAGAAAAAGATAGAAAGAAAGAAACTGATCTCAATTGTGGATTCTGGTTCCAGCTCTACATCTGGCTTATGACCTTGATGAACAGTTTTACTCTTGTAAAATAAGAGGGCTGGTCTAAACTGATGTTTTTCAAACTAGCCACTGCAGAGGTATTAGAGGAGATGGTTTGCCTGTTGTTATTAGAATATCTAATTTTGTATTTTCATTTCTATGATAGTTTACTTAAAATGTTCCAAAGGTATATTTTTATAATCAAGTACTACCATGCTATTTTTCTTCCCACTTATATGTTTGTGTTAACAGTTGAATTGACACCAAGTACAGTGTTGTTATAGTCATCAGAAGCTAGACAAAAAAAAAAAAACCCACAAAGGAAGGTGGACATGTTAGACAAAGGATGTGTTCCTGTGAAACAAAGACCCTGTATACAAGGCAGGTGTCCTTTGACTCAAAGAAAAAGATGGAAGAAAGAAATTATGACATGTGTTCTAAGGAGTTTATAACTACTTTTATGTGTATTACTTAAAATAAATATATATACAAATATCTTACATTTTACATTACACATTTCATTATGTAACTTTACATTCTTATTTTGATAGCATTCTAAATACAATTCAAGTCTATGGGGATCAGTAAGATTTTTTTCCTTTTAAAAGAGGTTTCTACATTACTCGATCGAGAAAAACAGGCTTAGATGATCTTGTGGCTGTGACATTCCATGAGTCTACTAAGAGAACTGACTCAGAGATCTTATTTACAGAGCCCAAGTGACTCAAATTGGAGAATTAAGCAATACTCAATGAACATAACCCCTCTTTTAGCATATCATCCAAAAATGCAGATTAGAAGAATGGCTTGCTAAATTTTCCAATTAGAGACAGTACCTAAAAGTATAAACAAAATTAGGAAAGTAGCAGTGTTATGGATGGGCCAGTATTTAGAGTTGGTTGAAATTTCTTTAGCAGTCATCCTGGTGTCATTTTTCATGAAGGACAAATGCTTGACACACAGTACCTGGCACAGACCGCATTAAAGAGGCAGAGAAGGAAGCAGGAGGTTTCCCCTTTCTATTTCAAAATCTGCAATGTCTTTTGATAAAGTTTATTTTTTGAAAAATTTAAATGCAAATCTCAATATTAGAAATCATGAAGGAAATATTTTTGTTTGTGAATTACTGAGTCATTCATGTGGGAAAGAGTATGTCTTGCCTTTTTCCTCCTCATTCGTCACACAGAGACCCCCATCTGGCTACATCCCTGACGAATAATATTTTTTATAATGTTCTTATAAGTGATGGCTTACAGCATCTTATAGTCTTATCTCAGCTTGTGCAGCTTCTCATTAATATTCTGTACATATGGAAGAGTTTTCTATATCATTGTCCATTAACAAGGAGAATAATCACTCATTCAGTTATCAAGCAGTCAGCAAAGACCTGGCCTTGCGCCCTCAGTGCAAAGAATTATGGGATAGCAAGAAGGTTAAATGTGGTTGACATGATGATAGTTACATTTTTTCATATAATTAGAGTTCTATACCCAAGTTGATGAAAGATAAGCAAAGACGTATTGAAGTCTTTCAGGGCTAAGAGATCATGTTAGTGACTCTTTACATCTTAGTAGGATGACAAAAAACATATTTTGGCTGATATATACCAATGATCATTCTTTTATGGCAAATAAGAAAAGGCCATAAGTTTACATATAAGTGACATATTACTACAAAATAGTTTTTAAAAGGAGGTGAGTTAAGTCATACTAAGAAAATTCAAAATGGAAACAAAACCAAGCATAAGGAGAGAGACATAAAACAGCTAACTTACTGAACTGCCATCAGAGGCCAAAGGTTAAGAATAACTCAATTCAAAACAAAATGACAAAACACTCCCCACTGAACCTTGGTAGTTGTCATTTAGCCATTTGGTCCTTTCTCATTCTATAATCAAAGAATCTCTGTATAGACACCTGGTGTGTATATATATATATGTGTGTATATATACATATATGTGTATATATGAACATAACACTTATGTATAACATATATACAATATATAACATGTATGATATATGGTATACACATATATATCACATATACACATATAGTATACATGTGTGCATGTATGTGTATATATATATAAATTTCAGACTTGGATTTATATATGCATGTGTCTGTATATATATATATATATATATATTATATATAAATTTATTAAGTGTCAGCAAAACCAGAGGGAAGAAAAAGGCAACCAGACTTTTAAGTTTGTATGCCTCTAACTGGGTGATGTGATTTCATATATAGCTAAAATTCAGATTTCAGAGCAGGGTGGCAACAACTTAGTTGTCAGTGCATCCCTTAAGAGGCCACTCTATCCAGCTGAGGTGATAAAGACCTGGGAAAAGGAGTGGCCATTGTGAAGGGATAGAAAGGGACAAATTCCATAATTACAGCAAAAGAAGAAATGATGGGATCTGGAGACAAATTGGCCAAGGGAATGAAGAAAGGTGGTATCTCAGAGTGGGAGAATCTCTGACCTATAAGAGAAAGATGTGAAGTCACTTTCCTCTCTCACTTTCTACTTGTGTTATCTTGAGCAATTCTTTAAAAATATCAGAAAACTGTTTCCTTGTATAGAAAACTGGAATAATCTATCAATTTTGGGGTAGCAATCAGATGAGTTCATGTAAATGAAACCACTTTTCAAAATTCATAATCTTAAATGATGTAGGAGAGAATTGTGGTGACCCCACAACGTTTACTAGGGTAAGCTGATAAGAGGAACACGTCTGGATACAAAAGAAGTGATGAGTTTGAAGGTGCTGGTGGGAAAAGTGTGCTTTATCACCTACACTCCTATTCAGAACTAGGTTATATAGATTAAAAGCTAGAGTACAGTCTTCCATGTAGGCAGGCTCTCTGTTAGTGACCTCAATGTTGAAAGATATTGGTACCTGGAAGAAGAGAAAAGATAATGACTGATGGCACTGCCAGATGTCCCTGAAACCATATCATATGCTTAAAAGCTTTTGTTGAGCCTGGGCAAGGCTAGAGGCTCTGTCTCCCAACCATCTTGTTTCTGAGTCTTTCCAAGTGCTCTCTAGGTCTCTTTGGTGCTACCAAAGTAGAGCACATTATATCTGTAGTTCAGTTTCCCAGGCAGTAAAAACATGGGCAGAGGAAGGCAGGGCTGGGAAACTTGAAGCCCAGGTCAGAATGAATTTCAGCAAATGGCATACCTCCACAAAACTTGTTATGTGGCAAAGCAATGCACCAGAAATACTCCTTATCAATTCCCCAAAGCAATCATCCTTGAGAGCCATTCCTCTTCTACCAAGGAAATTGAAAGACTTCAGACATCAGTCTACAAACAGCCCCAGTCCAGAGAATAAAAACATAAAAGAGAAGAGCCATAAATAATGAATCCTTAACTCAAACCAGACAACCATAAAGTGTGGCAAAGGAAACTCTTGATGAGGGGTTATATGCATACAAAATAAACTAGAAAGCACAACAGGAGGGGGAGGTATTTTTGCAACATGCACTGGCCACATCCACAAAGCCTCTGTGAAAAAGTGGATGGCACAATTATGTACCCAGAGAATGAAGTAAGGTTGTATTCAAGTGCTCTCAGAAGAACTTTCAGTGCATTCACAGAGCTCTTAAGCACCAGCTGGAGGAGCAGAAAAAACGTGCTGTAGTCCCCATGGGAAAATGGGGTCTTTGACTGGCCTGTGTCTTTCACAGGGATATATCAACCACTCATGCCTGTTACGGTCTATTGGTACCTTCTGTGATATGAAGTTCGTGTATCAGAAAGCCCTGGAAGTCATCTCAATATAGCAATTACACTCTAGATGTAGATATATGAGTGGACACATCACATGGATATCACATGGAAAGCATTTTAAAACACACACACAAACATTTCACTTCAGTTATATGGTTTTGCTCCAAACAATCATCCCATGAAGAAGGCAAGGCAGGGACTATCATCCCATTATACAAATGAAAAAAAAAAGAGCACTAAGCTCTTTTCTGAATCTCTGAGAGTGAAAATAATTTGTCTGAGGTGACTCAGATAGTGGTGCTTTAGGATCTGAATCCTCAAATGCAGGCTATGTTGGAAAATTTGGTTTGCACTCAAATTCTCTTTGATTCTTCAATATTCCTGACGAATCCAGTCTCCTGGATGGAAATCCCATTGGTCCCTGATCAGAATATTTTTGTGAAATAAACCCAGAAAGAGGTGGCACACAAACCCTTGACGGTGTAGTTTCATAAGAGGCTCAGAATTCCATACTTTATATCTCTAGATTTTGTTAATTTCATGATAAGAGAAATGGATATCAAATTTGACTTCACACAGGTTGAAGAAGCTGTTTGTCTGGGCCAGGCGAAGTGGCTCATGCCTGTAATCCCAGCACTTTGGGAGGTCAAGATAGGTGGATTACTTGAAGTCAAGAGTTCAAAACCAGCCTGGCCAACATGGTGAAACCCTTTCTCTACTAAAAATACAAAAAATTAGCTGGGTATGGTAGCACACACCTGTAGTCCTGGCTACTTGGGAGGCTGAGGCAGGAGAATTGCCTGAACTCGGGAGGCAGAGGTTGCAGTGAGCCGAGATCGCGCCACTGCAGTCCAGCTTGGGCTGCAGTGCAGCCTGGGTGACAGGGCAAGACTCTGTCTCAAAAAAAAAAAAAAGTTGTTTGTAAGGAATCATTTATTTTCTTTATAGACATAAACAGAAATGGTAGCTTCCATGTTTTCTCCTAAACTTACTCTGAACTGCATGTTCAAGGGTTTCATCAATAAATATTGTGCCAAATACATATGACATGGGACATAAGAATTGTCTGTGTAATAAATTATGAGAGAATCATATCTGATTTTATGAATTAGAATTGGATTTCTTCCCATATCATACTCAAAAGTAGCTCTTCACAGTATCAAAGTGCAAACTGAGTCAACTCAGTATTCTTAGGTAAGAAGGGAAACAGGTGCTATGAAAATAAGTCTAAAAAATTTCTTCCTGTTTGTTTCCATTTTTTTTTCTCTGAAAGGCTGCTACTGCCAAAGGACTCTAGAAGCCACTAAAGAGATCAAGTATTGCTTTTTTGTTTTCTTATTGTTTAAATGTTAATTATGAATTTTAAGAGTAGAAGTACAACTTCTTTTTCTTTTTTTTTGAGATGGAGTCTCGCTCCGTCACTCAGGCTGGAGTGCAATGGCGTGATCTCTGCTCACTGCAACCTCTGCCTCCCAGGTTCAAGCGACTCTCCTGCCTCAGCCTTCTGCCTAGCTGGTATTACAGGCACCCACCACCACACCCGACTAATTTTTGTATTTTTACTAGAGACGGGGTATCTGTGGCCAGGCTGGTCTCAAACACCTGACCTCATGATCCATCCACCTCGGCCTCTCAAAATGCTGGGATTACAGGCGTGAGCCACCATGCACAGCCACTTATTTAAAAATAAGTGTAACTTATTTTTAAATCTGGTATACAGAAATCCAAGTGGTATCCCAAGTGTTGGTGAGAATGTGGAGCTACTGAAACTCTCATGGTGGGCAGGTGGAAATGCAAAAGAACACAACTACTTTATAAAACACTTTGGCAGTTTCCTATAAAATTAATAATAATCTTGCCATATGATCCAATAATCCCACTAATCTTCAGAGTGGAAAAACTGCACCCCCACCCTGATTTCAGTGGGGCCTGAGAAGGGAGCTGTTATTTCATCCTCTGCTCAACATAGGCAGGCAGTGTGCACATCTCCTACCAGGATAACATCAGCACAGTTTGGCAGTGATCAGAGCCTCCACTTCCACCCAACAGTGCCACAAGGGGCCAGTCATCCACAAATTTAATATCACATGAAAATATTCTTTCGAAATAAATGTGAAATAAAGACATTGTCAGACACAGAAGCTAAGAATCTGGTCCTCCCAAAAAAGTTACCATTAAAAATGGTTTTATAAACATGTCTAAACAGAAAGAAATTGTGATATAAGAGAGTTTAAAATTTCTGAAAGAAAAGAATATCAGAATGGGTTGATAGACTATCTTGTTTACTCATGAGTTTATTAAATTATATGTTTCTTCTTTGGCCTGTTGATGTGGTAGATTACATTGAGTGATTTTTGAATTTCGGGCACATCTTTTATACCTGAAGTACATTTTACTTGGTCACGGTTTATAATTATTTTTTTACATGATGGACACAATTTGCTAATAATCTGTAATACACTTATAGTTCTGGTGGGAGTTTCTTGTACTTTTTTGTGTGATTGTGATATCAGTGTAATAGTGGCGTATAAAAGTGAATAATATTGAAAATACAATATGTCAAAATTTGTAAGATACAGCTGAAGCAGTACTGAGAAGGGCAATTAGAGAACTAGATATTTATGCCAGAAACAATAAAGGTCTCAAATCAATAATTTAGGCTCCTACTTCATGAAACTAGAAAAAAAAAGAAGAGAAAAATAAATCCAGTGCAAACATAAAGAATGAAATAACAGAAATCAATGAAATTGAAAACAGGAAAACAATAGGTAATTTATGAAAAAAAACTAGTTCTTTATAAAACCTCTAACACTGATGAAAAATAAAGAACAAAAGATACAAATCACCACTATCAACAATAAAACAGAGTATACCACTATAGATCCTGAAGCCAGGATCATAAGGGAATATAAATAACTTTATACTCATACATTTGACAACTTAAACCAAATGGACTAATTCCTTGAAAACTACAAAATATCAAAAACTCAATCAATGAGTTGAGTTGAAGTAAACAATCTGAATAGTCTTATAATCCATTAAAGAAATTAGATTTCTAATTTAAAAGCTCCTTCAAAATTGTTTTCCATAGGAAAAATTACGCTTTGATCTAAAGTTCACATTTTTTGCAAATATTTTTTCAAAATTGATCACACACTTAAATGAACATGGAAAATTTTTAAACTTTAAAATAAAAACATAGAATAAAAATACTGGTACACAGGCTTGGCAAACAGTTCTTAATTTGACACCAAAAGCATGATTCACAATAGAAAAGATTAATAAATTTTGACTTCATCAAAGTTTATGACTTTGGTGCTTAAAAAACTCTGAGAAGGCAATAAAAATGAAAGCTACACATTGAAAAAAATTTTGTAAATCACTTATCCAACAAAGGATTTTTATAAACATATATACATTCATATGTATACACATAATATACATACCATACAAGAATATGTATATACAAAATATACACAGAACTATCGAAAATCCCATTAGAAAATAGGTAAGATATGAATGTATATTTAACTGAAGATGACAAAAGCAATGAAAATTGTTCAACACCATTAGCCATCAAAAAATGCAATAAATACTGACTTTATTGAGAAATACTCTAGTATATAGGTAACAATAAAAGCAGGACTGATTTTTACTTGGTTTAATCCTTTTGTATAGAATACTATTCAGCTTTAAAAAAAAAGATGAAGGAAATTCTGCCATTTGAGACAATATGAATAAATCTGGAGAACATCATGGTAAGTGAAACAAGCCAGACATAGAAGGAAGACTACTGCATTATCTCACATATATGTGGAGTCTGAAAACTAGAACTCATGGAAGCAGAGAGTAGAATCTGGTTGCTCAGGGGTTTGGAGAGTGGGAGAAATAGGGAGATGGTACAAAGTTTCAATTTTTCAGAATGAATAAATTCTAGAGATCTAATGTATGGCATGGTGACTACAGTTAATAATAATTACATGCCAGGCACTGTTGTTCAGGCCTGTTATCCCAGTATTTGGGGAGGCTGAAGCAGGAGAATTGCTTGAGGTCAGGAGTTTGAAACCAGTCTGAGTCACATAGTAAGACCCCATCTCTACAAAATAATTTTTTAAAAAAATTAGCTGAGCATGTAATGGTGCACACCTGTAGTCCCAGCTACTCAGGAGGATGAGGTAGGTGAATCACTTGAGCCTGGGAGGTTGAGGCTGCAGTGAGCCGTGATCTCATCACTCTACTTCAGCCTGGGCAACAAAGTGAGATCCTGTCTCAAAAAGAAATTAATAATAATAATTATCTACTTGAAATTTGCTAAGAGAGTAGATCTGAAGGGTTTTCACCACAACCAAAAAAAAAAAAAAAAAAAAAGGTAACTATGTGAGGAGATGGACATGTTAATTAGCTTGATTATGCTAAGCACTTCACTATGTGTATGTACATCAAAACACCATGTTGTAGAGCTAAAACTTATACAATTTTTACTTGTCAATTATATCTCAATAAAAGTAAAAAAATATCTGCACATAATGCTTTGGGTTTGTAGTCTCCAAACACAGTTATTTCAGTCCTTGGTGGTGCAGTTGTAAACTTTTTTTTTTTTTGAGATGAAGTTTCACTTTGTCTCCAGGCTGGAGTGCAGTGGCATGATCTTGGATCACTGCAACCCCCACCTCCCAGGTTCAAGTGATTCTCCTTCCTCGGTCTCCTGAGTAGCTGGGACTACAGGTGCGTGCCACCATGCCCAGCTAATTTTTGTATTTTTAGTAGAGACAGCGTTTCACTATGTTGGACAGGATGGTCTCAATCTCTTGAACTTGTGATCCACCCACCTCAGCCTCCCAAAGTGCTGGGATTACAGGTATGAGCCACCACACCCATCCAACTTTTTTTAAAGACTTAGAGTGGTTTTAGGTTCACAACAAAAGTAAGAAGAAAGTATAGAAATTTTCCATATTACCCTTGCCTCTACACAAGCATAACATCTCCCATTATCAACATCCCCACCAAAGTTTACAGCAACCTTGCTACCACTGCTTAGTTCCAGGAATTTTTTTTGTTGATTCTTGTAGATTTTCTACATAGATGATTATGGCATCTTGAAATACAGTTTTATTTTTTCCTTCCTAATTTATATACATTTTATTTCCTTTTCTTATCTTCTTGCATTGGCTTAGACTTCTAGGAAGATACTGAAAAGAATGGTGAGAGGAACCATGTTGCCCTGTTCCTAATTGTACTGGGAAAGTTTCTATTTTCTCATCATCATATATGATGCTAGCTGTAAGCTTTTTGTGGATATACTTTATGAAGTTGAAGAAGTTCCCCTCTATTTCTAGTTAATGAGAGTTTTTATAATGAATGTGTGTTGGATTTGTCAAATGCTTTTTCTGCATCTATTGATATAATCATGTGGTATTTCTTTTTTAGCCTGTTCATGTAATGGATTACATTAATTGCTTTTCAAATGTTGACCAACCATGCAGTCCTAGGACAAATCCTACTTGATCATGGTGTATTATTTTTATATACCATATGATTTGATTTGTTGATATTTTGTTCAAGTTTTTTTGCATCTATGTTCACGAGAAATATTTGTAGTTCTCTTTTCTGGTAACGTCTTTGTCTGGTTTGGTAATAGGGTAATATTGGCCTCACAGAATAAATTAGAGAGTATTCCTTCTACTTCTATAATCTGAGATTGCAGCGAATTGGCATAACTTCTTCCTTAAATGTCTCATAGAACTCACCAATGAACCCATTTGAGCCTAGTGATTTCTGTTTTGGAAGGTTATTAAGTATTGACACAATTTCTTTAATAGCTATAGGCTAATTCTGACTATTTCTTCTTGTGTGAGTTTTGACACATTGAGTCTTTTAAGGAATTGGTCCGTTTTGTGTAGATTATCAATTATGTGAGCAGAGAGTTGTTCATAGTATTCCTTGATTATCCTTTTAATGACCATAGGATCTGTAGGGATCCCCTTTCATTTCTGATATTAGTAATTAGTGTCCTCTGTTTTGTCTCAGTGAGCATGACTAGAGGCTTAGCAATTACATTGCTCTTTTCAAAGAATCAGCTTTTTGTTTCACTGATTTTCTCTATTAATTTCTGATCTTCTGCCCAGATCACTCAAACTTTCTTCATATCAGCAATAAGGCTGTTTTGCTTTCGAAATTGTTTGTGTGTTCACTGGAGTAGCACTTCTAAATTCCTTCAAGAACTTTTCCTTTGCGTTTACTACTTGACTAACTGTCACATGCCAGAGGCCTAGCTTTTGGCCTATCTTGGCTTTTGACATGCCTTTGTCCCTAAACTTAATCATTTCTAGATTTTGATTTAAAGTGAGAGACATGTGACACTTCCTTTCACTTAAATACTTAAAGGCTACTGTTAATTTAATTACTTGGCCTAATTTCAGTATTGTTGTGTCTCAGGGAATAGGAGGTTCCATGAGAGGGAGAGAGATCAGCTGGTTGGTGGAATAGTCAGAACACACAACATTTCTCGATTAATCTTGTCGTCTTATATGGACTCAGTTTGTGGCACCTCAAAACAATTAGCAACATCAAAGGTCATTGATTATATATTATCATAACAGATATAATAATAATAAAGTTTGAAATATTGTGGGAATTTTTGAAACATGACCCAGAGACACAAAGTGAACACATGCTGTTGGAAAAATAAGGCTGATAGACTTGCTCAACACAGGGTTGCCACGAACCTTCACTTTGTGATATATATATATATATATATATATATATATATATATATATGCAAAACACAATAAAGTGAAGCACAATAAAATTAGGTATGCTTGTATATGTACAGTCCGAACACTTCTCATTGTCTCCATTATTCCACCATGGGTCAAACCATCATCCTTCAGCTGAAGTATTGCAGTAACCTCCTATCTCATCACCCTAGTTGCACTCTGGTTCCCTAATCTCTTTCAAAAAGTAGTCAGCATGATCCTTTAAAATGTTAAGTAAGATCATGTCACATACCTCTACTTTAATGTCCTCCAGTGGCTTCCCATCAAACTGAGGGTAAAGCTAACATCCTTAAACAAGTTCTTTGTTTTTTTTTTTAGATGGATTTTCACTCTTTTACCCAAACTGGAGTGAAGTGGCACAATCTCGGCTCACTCAAACCTCTGCCTCCCAGGGGTTCGAGTGATTTCGTGCCTCAGTCTCCCAAGTAGCTGGGATTATAGGTGCCTGCCACCACGCCCAGCTAATCTTTGTATTTTCAGTAGAGATGGAGTTTCACCATGTTGGCCAGGCTGCTCTTGAACTCCTGATCTTAGGCGATCCACCCACCTTGGCGTCCCAAAGTGCTAGGATTACAGGTGTGAGCCACCATGCCTGGCCCTTACAACAACTTCTAAGAGCCAGGACCAGTGTGACCTCTCTGACCTCATCACTTCTTTCCATCTCTTGGTTTCTCTTTTTCACTCTCCTCCAGCCACTCACCTTCACCTTTCTTCCTTTTTTTTCAAATGCTAGATATGATCTGATACGGTTTGGATTTATGTCCCCGCCCAAATCTCATGTGGAATTGTAATCCTCAATGTTGGAGGAGGGGCCTGGTGGGAGGTGATGAGATCATTAGGACAGATTTCTCCCTTGCTGTTCTCATGATAGTGAATGAGTCCTCATGAGATCTGGTTGTTTAAAAGTTTGTAGCACCTCCCCCTTCACTCTCTTCCTCCTGCTCTGACCATGTAAGATGTGCCTCCTTCTCTTCCCCTTCCGCCATGATGGAAAGTTTCCTGAGGACTCACCAGCTATGATTTCTGTACAGCCTGTAGAACCATGAGCCAATTCAAACTCTTTTCTTTATAAATTACCCAGTTTCAGGTATTTCTTTACAGCAGCGTAACAACGAACTAATACATGATCTCATCTCAAGTCCTAACATTTGTTCTTCTCTCTGCCTGAAATGCTCTTTCTCAAGCTATAGACATGGCTCCTACACTTAGTTCCTTCATGACTTTGCTCAAATCTTATCTTCTAAGTGATTGCTGCCCTGGTATCTGTTTAAAACTATCAGCCTCCACTCATAGCACTTTTTGATTTTTTTAATAGTATTTATTACCATCTACTATCCTATATAAATATTTTAATTAGTTTTTTATTGCATTTTGTCATTTTATGTAAATTAAAACTCTGTGGATGATGAGTTTTTAATGTTTAATTCATTTCTGCATCTCTGTCACCTGGAATGGTGTCTTTTGCACAGCAAAAGCTCAATAAATACGCATTGAATAAATGTATGGTATGTTAACTCTTACAGTGTTTATAATATTGAAAAACTGGAAATTACTTAAATGTGTAAATATTACTTAAATATTACAACGGTAAAATAAGTTATGGCATAGCTATATAATGAAATACTAAACAGCTGCTAAAAGGAATGAGAAAGGATTATAGGTACTAATACAGAAATAGCTCTAAAATGATAAATTTAAGTTGTAAAATGCTATGTGAAGTGTTTATATTTGAAAAAATGATAAAACTGCACATACATACGTGAAAATGTGCATTAAAAGACTCAAAGAAAGAACATTAAACTGCAGTGGGTAGTTTCCTCTGAAGAAAAGGACAGATTTGGGAGACAGAGTGAAGTGGAACTTACAATAAATTTACAGAGATGGGAGAGTTGACCAGCTTGAGAGGATAAACACTGGCTTAGTCTTTATGGAGGGAAATATGGAAATAACTAGCAAAATTTAAAATACACATATCCAGCAACTTCACTTATTTGAATCTATGCTTCCAAAAATATTCTAAACAGGTAATAGTTTATTAATTAAAAGAAAATTCTCACATCTTTCTGGGTTTGCATCTTGATTCCAATATTTTCCAGATATGTAGCTCGGAGTTAAATTTAAGCATCAGTTACTTCATTGCAATATGGAAATAATAGTAGTACTAATAATAGTAGAACCTACTGAATAATGTAAATATTAAATGAGATAATTTATGTAAAGTCCTATGCATAGCACTTGGCAAAAACTAACCACACAACAAATGCTAACCATTAGTACTATAGCAGAAATAATAGTAGCAATTATTTACAAATATATTTTACAAGGCAGTATATTACTGTTTGAAATAGCAAAAACTTAAAAATAATCGAAATAAGTCAGTGGTTAAATAAATGATGACTTTTAAAACTGTGAAACACAAATAGGTAATGTAATTAAAATTGATCTACATATATTAACATGAAAAAGTCTGGGCAACATAGTGAGACCCTATCTCTACAAATTTTTTAAAAATATTATCCAGGCATGGTAGCACACATCTGTGGTGCTAGCTACTCAGGAGGCTGAGGCAGAAGATCACATGAGCCTACACTGAGGCTGCAGTGAGCCTTGATGGTGCTACAATGCTCCAGCCTGGGCCACAGAGTAAGATTTCATTTCTAAAAAAAAAAGAAGAAGAAAAGATCCCCACAATATATTTTTGGGCAAAAATGAAAGCAAACTGAAAAACAATATGCATATAGGATGATCACATTCATGTTTTATGTAATTATATATTTGAGAACATATATATGTATGTTAATATATAGAAAACAGTTTTAGGTATGCACATCAAAATATTACTGGTATCAACAACTTCTGATGGGTAAATTTAGGAGAACAGAGATGAGGGATGAGGAAAGGTTGAATATAATTTTTCTATTTTTGATGTATATATTTGCATAATTTCTAAAAATATTTCACAACAATAATGCAGTTATTTGATATTTGCGTTAAGAATATTCAAGAATTCAAAGGAAGATGAACATAGTGAGAAGAGAAGAAAAATAGTCACGAGAAACAAAGGAAACTTCTTGAAAATAAAAATAAAATATATTAAAAAATACATTCGAAATTAACAGCAGATTGGACACATGAGAAGAAAAAAGAATAGTGAACTTGAAGACACACCAATAGAAACTATCCAAAATAAAGCATAAAGACAAAAAAGACCAAAACATTAACAGAATCTCAGCAACTTATGGAACAAAGTCAAGGAGTACTATGTGTAATTGTAGTCCCAGAAAGCTGGGGAACAAAAAAATATATATTTAAAGACAAATGAGATCTAATTAAACTTAAGAGCTTCTGCACAAACTTTATTAGAACTAGAATATAGTAAATATCTTGTTCCTTAAACCTTCCTTGTTCCCTCTCTCCTTCATAAAAGACTTTCCCAGACTCCCCCAGCACCCACCTCACTTGCCTTTCCAGAATTGTTGTTGTTATAAATTTCTTTTACATCTAGCTTCTGCTTTTTGGAAAACTTGGGCTCATAAAACATTTTTCAACATTTCTTCCTTTTTTCTTTCTTAACAATGTATCATGGCAATTTCTTCAAATCAACTGGTATAAGTCTAACCTGTAATTTATTTTTTTATTTTTTGGGATGGAGTCTCACTCTGTCACCCAGGCTGGAGTGCTCTAGCATGATCTTAGCTCACTGTAACCTCCGCCTCGTGGGTTCAAGTGATTCTCCTGCCTCAGCCTCTTGAGTACCTGGCATTACAGGTGTGTGCCACCATGCCCAGCTAATTTTTGTATTTTTAATAGAGATGGGGTTTTATCATGTTGGCCTGGCTGGTCCTTGATGTATAGTATTGCATAAATATTATGTTGCTGAATTTTTTCAGTTTTTCTCCAAATACATAACATTTTTTTTGGCCACTTGAAACAAAACTTTAATAAATATTCTCTATGTGTGTGTTGGGTGTGTTTCCTTACATTTGTGCTTCCATGTGACATTACTGTGTTTTTACAGTGAATAGATATTGCCAGTTTACTGTCTAAAATGACAATATACTATATCATTCTCACCTGAAATCCCAGCAACAAATTGAATATTTGTTGTATTAACAACAATTATTTTGTCCATCTAGTAGTTATGAAGTGATACTGTTATCTTAATTCTCATTCCTGTAAATACTAAGGCAATATAAAACATACAGAAGATAATTTCCTAGAAAATATTTATTACCGATTTGAACTGATTAGAAAATAAAAACTTAAGTAAACATTAACATATGTATTTGAGACCATGTCTCACTCTGTCACACAGGCTGAAGTACAGTGGTAATATCATGGCTCACTGCAGTCTCGACCTCCTAGACTCAAGCCATCTTCTACCTCAGCCTCCTGAGTGAATTTTGGGCACATGTGGCCATGCCCAGGTAGGTTTTGTGTGTGTGTGTGTGTGTGTGTGTGTGTGTGTGTGTGTGTATGTAGATTGGGTTTTGCCATGTTGCCAAGGCTGGTATTGGATCCCTGGACTCAAGCGATACTCCCATCTTGGCTTCCCAAAGTGCTGTGATTACAGGTGTTAGCCACCATGCCCAGCCAACATCACAATTTTTACAGGATTGATTCTAATTTCTAATTTACAAAAGCAACAAATAGTTAAAGCTAATACTGAAAGAACAAATATTATTATCAGTTAGTATTAATTTAAGGAGAAAATTACCAAAGAAGACAAAGATGAGCACCATGTAATGTTATAAAGAAAAGTTAACAAATGTGAATCTCTGTGAACCTACAACATTGTAGCTAAATACGTGAAGCAAAGATTATTGCAAGCAAAATGATCTAAAAATGAAAGTATAATTAAAGAGTTTAAAACACACTTTCAGAAATGGATAGCCATAATAGAAAAGAAAATGTGTACAAAGAAGAATAATAGAATTAAAGTCAGTTATATCTAATAATATAATTAAAGTCAGCTATAGATTGGGAGATTCCTGAATTACTTAAATTAGAGAAATAGATGAAAAAAGAGTTTGCTTAGAAATTTTAACATGATTTCTCTGATCATTTTGTTTCAAGCTACAGACCCACATATTTTTTCAATTAATTAGATTTTTAACAATTTGTTATTCAATTCCTACCCTTCATTTCTGTTCTTTTCCTCCATTTTGAATTTTTAATACCTGCATGTGTGTCTTCCAGTTTGGTCCTCCGACTCTCTTACCTTCAGTCTTATAATTTCTACCTTTTTTTTTTTCTCTGTGTTGCAAGAATTTTATTCTTTGGGTCTTACAGGCAACTTGTTAGTTTCTCAAGATTATCATCATCTCCTGTTATCAACTGGTAGATTTTTAACTTTGATAATTATTTTTAATTCCCCCAAAGAATGCTTTTGTAAATGTTTTTGTGCTTATTGTTTGTATGTGCCATAATCAAATTTTTGTAAGTGCACATTCGTGGTTTGTCCAAGTTACCAATTTCCTCCTTAGCAATTGTTTTCCACTAGTTGCAGCATGATCTAGTCTGCTTCTTTTTCTTCCTTGGGTGATGGATTTCCTGAAGTATTATTTTTCTTTGCCTATTCTTGGCTACCTTGTGGCTCAAGATCAGTTTCTTTTTTTTTTTTTTTTTTTTTTACTTTTTCCCAGCTGTGACAGTCCTAAGACTGGAAAGGGTAAAGGGGCAGTGGTCTCCACTTCTGAGAGATGGCTGTGTATAATCCCCTGAAGGAAGGCACTCTGCATTTCTGGGCTTCTTAGCTGCAATGATCAGCAGCTTTAGAGGTGAAGAATACTTAGCCTACGTTTCTTCTTCCCCCATGGCTCTCTGTGAAACCCCCGAGATCTCTAGGTGCTCCCAGTTAGATTTTCAAAGCCTATTTGGCCCTTCCCCTTGAGAGTTTCTAGGGACTACTTTTCTTTCTAATTTTTGCCCACAGACTCTTGGTGCCTGGATTTTAGGTTCTCTTCAAGATCAGAGAAAGACCGTCTTGAGCTTACTTTTCACCCAGACTCCAGTAGACTTCACAGCCTTGTTCCATCATCTGGATCATGTCTTCTGGCTTCAGCAACTTATCTGGCAAGGAATGAGGGTTGGTGATAACATTGCATTGGAGCTGGGAGTAGAGAGCCATGTAGGTAAGTGAAAGTCATTCCCTATATTTCTGCTGTTCTGCAACGTACCCCATGTATGTATAAAAACGACAACTTATATTTCTTAAAGTTGAACAAATATTCTTGCTTTGTTTCCTTGCTTACACCTGGAATGCTTTACTCTTCATCACTCCCCTAGTTTATAAATATTACCTATTCTTCTAAGTTCACTTTAAATAATATCTACTCTTTGGAACATTTCAACTTTTTTGGTTTTCTACTATTGTTTACATGTAAGTTTCATTTCAACTTTTTTGGTTTTCTACTATTATTTACATATAAGTTGCATAGAATTTACATATACAATATTTAACACAAAATGTCCCTAGTTTATACAATTAGGCATAGAGCAAAAAATGTGTTAAATATTCTGAAATAATAATGCCATTATGCTGAAAGCCTTAATTTAATTTTCAATATGTGCAAGATTCAGACAGGTTGCCTCAATGCATGAGGCTGGCCTGGGGAGCTGGACCTAGGTAATCTGCAGAGCACAATACACTGGCTCTCGCCAGCTCCCCATGAACTCCTGCTCTAGCCCATGAGGACCAATCTATACAGATCTTGCCATTTATACAGAAAATATATAAACAGAAATGTTTATATAAAATTCTGTTTTAAAAATATTACAATATAATTTAAAAAATTTAAGAATACTGTGTTAGCCAAATAAGTCTTTCTGAAGGTGGTCAGTTGCCTACCTTATATGTGCTCTATCCCCTCCATTGGACACCAAAAGCACTGTATCTGTGTCCCATAACACATGATGTTTGGCTGTATCCCCACCCAAATCTCATCCTGAATTATAATTACCATAACCCCTACATGTCATGAGTGGGACCCATGGGAGGTAACTGAATCATGGGGGCAGTCACCCTCATGCTGTTCTTGTGATGGTGAGTGAGTTCTCATGAGATCTGATGGTTTTATAAGGGGCTTTTCCCCCTTTTAGCTAGGCACTTCTTGTTGTCACCATTTAAGATGTGCCTTTGTTCCTTCTTTGCCTTCTGCCATGATTGTGAGGCCTCCTTAGCCATATGGAATTGTGAGTTCATTAAACCTCTTGTTCCTTATTAATTACCCAGTCTTGGATATTTTTTCACAGCAGTATAAAAATGAACTAATATACACATTATATTTTCTTTGCATTCTATATGTTTTTATATATGCTAAATTTCTCTAAGTTTATTAAAGCATGTATTCCTTTATGGCAGATGTATATTCATTATATTATCTTTTGCATTGGCTAGCTAATGCACCCATTATAGAGTTAGCCCAATAAAAATGTATGGAGTGAGTTGACGCCTCTTCCTCCCTCATATTAAAATTAATATTCATACAGATTCAGCTAAATGCCAGCTAAAGAAAATATGAGAATAAAGTCAGTCAAAATGATGCAGGAAGGAATGATAAGCTTTACCCTTAGGAGAATTTGCATATAAAGAATCATCATCTTAACTCCTAAACTGGTCTATGTGGTCAACATTGAAATAATCTGGGTCTGTGTTACTTCTATCATGGTTACCAATTTTCCCTTTGAGAGATACAATGTTCATAATGGGCCTACATGGGCTTCTCATGCTAGATTTCAAGCTTCTGAAGACAAAAGCCACTAGATATTTTCTCCAGGATTTGGGAAGGAAGCATAGATATCAAGTAGAAGGAATTTGCTCTTGTTCCTTCCTTCCTCTGTTCATCTCTCTCCTCCTGAAAAGAGATTTTGGTGCTTACTCTCAAATTTAGGACTAAAGATTTCATCTAATTGCTTTTTAATTGAACTTTTCATCTGTGTATTTATTTAAACATACTCTAGAGGAAATTATGCTCATGAATCTTTTTGGATTTGATAGTTATATTCTCTCTCATTATGTGATTTCAAGTTCCTCAGTACTTTCAGTACTTTTTTTTGCATATAACTCAGCTTCTAGTCATACTTAAAATGATTACCAGATTAGAGGAAAGTAAGAGGGAGGGTCACGGTTTGGAATAAGACTCTTGTATATGTAAAGGAAAAAAAGTCACAAATATAAACAGTGATAATGATGATAATCATAACTATAATTTATTGAATATTTACCATGTTCAAAATTAAGCTATTATGTATTAATCTTTCTAGCAACCCTTTGAAATACTGTTATCTCTATTTTACATATGAGAAAAGTAACACTTAACTAGTCCAAGGATCCAGAGTTAATAAATGCATAGTACAAGATTCAAACTCAAGCAGTCTAACTCCAGAGGCTTACAGAACCCTTAACAATGCAGTACACACTGCCTTTCACCAAGGAGAAGAAAGTGTTTTCAATATTAGAATGAATATATGACATCAACTACATAAAAATGGTATTAAGTCCAGCAAGTAATGAGGCTCTTGGGCAATTATTTAAGTACAACTATTAATAAGTTCATACTGAGAATGTCTAGCTCATCCTCCACAAGTCTAAAGGAGTTTCTGATCAAACAGTAAAATATAACATAAATCCCACAGCCTGCAATGTGACTAAGATATACTGCTCCAACAATACATTTCATTTCAGGGAACTTTAAAGAAATCCCATTTCTTTAGCAAATCCTTTTAGTTGAGTAAAATGTTATCTAACTAAGCAGTATAGATCTCTATGGACCCAAAGGTCACATTAGTAATCCAATTAAAACCATTTCCCTCTGTCCACTGGAGAAATCAGCATTGTTCTTCACAACAGAATCCCATCTTAACTTAATGAAGGGCTCTGGCACTCTCTTATTTTATTTAAATAGCCTCATAGGGCCTTATACTATAGTGATATTTACGGTGCTTAGAGGTTCCGGTTGGTAAAATATTGCGCTTTTCTGGAAATAGAGGAGAGTGGGGACAGGTCGGGGAGGATGACAGGTGGAGATGAGGGCAATAGTAAACATTTAGTCAGAAAATAATTTCCAGAATGTAGTGTTGCTATTTTCTCTCATTCTTTCTTTTCTTTTCTTTTTTAACTAGAAGATGGGGATCTACAAATAAGACTATGAAAAATGTGAAATCTGAGTTTTACTTTTATTAAATTTTTGAGTCCAAGTTTCTATAACTCATAAAGAGACTCTGAAGTGGGTGCAATGGAGATCAACAATGATAACTTCAAGTAACACCCTTGAAGAAGTGCTCGGGAGTGAGAAATTATTTAGCGTGAAACAGAAAAGATTGGGGAATAATTTAAACATTGTTCAAAGATACAAAGAAAAATTATTCATCTCCTTTCCATTGAGAACCTAACAGCAGGAAATGGGCTTTTTTCTGCTATCTGAGGAATTCATGTTATTATAGAAAATAGTTTCCTCCAGCAAAAGTTTTTAGGTAGTTTTTCAGGGTTGCATTGTTGAAAGTGTTTTGCAGATCTCTTTGTCTGAAGGTCTCTAAACACAGAATGTTTCCTCATCAGCTTGGTGTTGTTTATATGTAATTCTACAAAACACGTATGGATGAAAATGATGGCATTTCCTGAATTCTTATGGCCTTAAAAATGGGATCTTTTTTTTTCTATGAAACAATTATAATAATATGAGAATAAATATAGTAAAATATATCATATTTTTAATACTTCATTTTTTGATGCAAAATGTTTGCAGACATTTGTGTACACAAAAATGTGTGTTTTATACATGCGTATATAAAACTAAAATGATAAAATCACATAAATCTGCTTTAGGAAAACCTTATAAAATGTTGTGTTCTGTAACTTGACCTTGCAAACAAGAACTCACACACGAATACGGTGAAGGCACTTCCTTGTCGAAATAAACTAAGTAAACATTGATTTATACTGTTCTGAAATGTTACCCTCAGGGATACTGCTTGCCTACCCTCTCTCTTCTCTCTGCACATGTAGTCTGATTTGGGAATCACTGCTCAAGGACATCCTTAGCAAAAGGCTCTGAGCATTCTCTGAGCTAGTCTAGGTGTAGTCTATGACTAGAGTTCTCTGCATTCAGGCTGCTGGACTAAAAGGATGATTCACAAATTAGATGTCTCTGACAGCTTTTAAATGCTATCACTTGGTTGTGTTGAGAACTTTTTCTTTTATCCCATAGATGTTGATAATACTTTGTAAAACTTGTATACTAGTACCATACACTCCCCAGGATCAACCACTTCATTTTCCAATTTTAAGGACACTGAAATATCATTAATTAAAACGACTAATATAAATTTAAAGTTTATAATAATTTGTAAAAGGGGCTGATTGGAAATTATTTTTACTTAGCAAATCTTTCTCTCAAATTGTTCTAAATTGCAGCTTGAACTAAATTGTAGGAGGAATGCTTAAAATACTTAAGTGAATGGGTGATTTTGAAGCACTTTTAGAAACGCCCACATACTTACAATATACATGCTAACTTGAAATTGTTTCGATTTTTTTTAGACTGAGTTCCTTAGCACTTCTATTAAGGGTTTCTTAGTCTAGTTTGGCATATCTTAGTAAAAACTAATACATTGGTATTCATTTTAAAATTATTCCATTATTTTATTTTCACTCAGTTCTGATTTATTTTTTCCCTGTTTTGTCAACATTTGTAAAGTTTTTTTATTTTTAATATTTTTATTTCAATAGGTTTTTGGGGAACAGGTAGTGTTTGGTTACATGAATATGTTCTTGAGTGGTAATTTCTGAGACTTTGGTGCACCCGTCACCTGAGCAGTGTAGGCTATATCCAATGTGTAGTCTCTTATTCCTCCCCACCCCCCACCCTTTCTTCTGAGTCTCCAAAGTCCAATATATCATGGCAAAGTTTTATCATATTTTTGTGTTGCCAGAAAATGATTGCTAAGTAGATTGTTAAATCTGGCCAGTCTTTAAAGTGTTACAGAGGGAACTCTTTCATATACATTATTTCTTGAAAAATCAACCCCACTTAAATTCTACTCAAGAGCCTTTTATTTATATATCTTTCTCTGATCACATGTACTGAGCACCTACTTTATGTCAGACATTGTTTTTGGTTATAAGAAAGTAAGGGATTTAAGACAGACATACTTTCTGATCCCATTGAGCTTAACAGAGGATATAGCTAAGAGAAATGAGATAAATGTAATCAAAAGTGTCATAGCAGATTCAAAGAAAGACTACTAAGAGGAAGGGATGTCCACAGAAAAACATTCATTTAATTTAAGTAATCTGTGACATATAATAAAGAGTCTACTAGACAAGAGGTAATAGTCTATGTTGAAGTCCAGGGCCTTTGGACAATTGAAGGTAGCTGTGTTTGTCTGGCTTTTTGCTTGGGAGGGGAAAATGAATCATGTCAGTTTTGTTAAGAATATCATATCTATCTTATGGGTAACTGGTGGTCCTTCAAGCATTTTAGAAAGGGTAAACATGCTCAGATTTAAGTTTTCTTTTTTAAGATTGCTATATTTAGTATGTGGGAAATGATCAGAGGGAATAAAAATGGATTCAAACTTGAAAATGGAGACTTGTTGAAATCATACAGGCAGTATTTGTATATCTAAATAATGACCTAGAGTAGTATTAGTATGTTGCCAAGAAGTACAAAGGGAAGGAATGGGATTTACTAATTTACAGGGTGTTGCATGGTAAGAGAGAACAGTAAGATAATTTCAGTTTTGAACATATTCAATTGTATGTATGAAAGGGAGCTTCAAAGGGATTTTCAGTACATAGCTAAAAACGTGCATATGAAGCTCCACAGAAAAAAAATGTACTGATGATCCAAATCATGGAGTTATCAGCCTGGCAATGATCACTCAGGCTGGAAAGTAGAATATATCCACAGAGAAAGGAGAGCAATAGCCTCCTATAGACCCATAAGAGATGTTCAAGTATCAGGAAAAAGGGACTGCCTCATTTTACACTTTAATATCCCATGTATTAGTCATTTCTTAACTCATAGTATCACACCTGTGGCTTGAAAAGTAAACCATTTATAAGAAAGTCAAAACTTAGAATGTAAACCATTTTTTTCAATAAATTTGATTATGGAGGAGTTGGAAGGGTTATAAAGTTAATGAAGTTTTTCTTTTTATTTTAATGAGAGAGACTAGAGCCATTTTTAATATTGATAAGAAAGTAGGATTATCCTCTCAGTAGTAAGGAGGAAAGATGGCTTTCATCTCAGCAGGAGACATATAGAAAAGAATAGGGCAGATGCTAGTAATATCTCCTTCCTTAAATTCTCTCTCCTGTGGCATATTTAGCATAACATAATTTAGCTTTTCTAAGGTATTCTCTTGTATTACTTTTTTATATGTGTTAGTCTTGTCTATTAATTGCTTCTAAGTGCCTTGAAAGCAGGAGATCACAGTTTGCACCATTTCCCGCAGGTAGGTTAGAGACGTTGCTCAGCATCATCCCCAAATGAGTCCTATAATGCTGAGGGTAAGATGTTCGTTTTTCTTTCTTACAGAAACAGAGAATTCTCACAGATCATGGAAATGCAACGTGAACCAAAGTCCCTCTGTCTTTTGATTTTTAATACAGGCTTCATGGCTACTCTGAGGAAAAATCAGAAATGCTCTCTAATCTGTGATTGAAAAATCCTGCTCCTTTGTCTTTACATCTTTACCTATATGTCTATCAACATCTCTATATACCTATGTGTCTATAAAGCTCAAGAGAAAAAAATAACTGATGATCCAAATCATGAAGTTATCAGCCTGGTAGTGGTCACTCAAGCTGGAGAGTAGAATATATTCACTGAGCATACGTGGATATATAGAATTGATAGATACAAAGAAATATGTAGATATACAGATTAGAAAGAGAATGGCCCGTTTTTCCTAAATAGAGGCAAACAAAATTTATTTAATCAGAAGTTTATAATTTCTGACTAGCGCCAGGGGAAAAAAGATCCCTATGCTCCTCTTCTTCCTTGGTGGTTTCTGGTCTAGCCCATGAATACTCAATTGAACCGTTGTGGGAAACCTCCAGTGTAAGCAAGGCCAGCTTGAGACTCAGGACATTTCTTATTAAGGGTCAATTCTCATCATAAAAGAGGGGAATAAAGCAGGCTGGATATAATCTGGACAATACACTGAATAGCGAACAACGGATTTGTGAAGCCCATTGACCCTTGTCTGACAGTGGTATGCTGATATTCCAATTCTGATACAGTTAAAGGAATCTGAGAACAGTCATGACCAAAGCAAGGAGACGTCTCTATAGGTTTGGCAGAAGCTGTTTTAGTGATGTGAATGCAGTGATGAAATTATAAAAACTATATATCATTTGTAGATTGATTTCTAAAATGTTTCAAGATGTGAGACTTTTTTTCTGCTAAGAATTAAAAAATGTAGAATTTAGAATTGTACATCTAGAGCTAGAAAACATACCAGGTCCCACTGTTGAGATATGCCAGTGTTTTTTATTTGTTTTTGGCTTAAGGAACCAATACAGACAAAGGATAAACAATGACAAAGTTCAAAACCTTTCAGAACAGAGTGTTTCAATTATTTTTGCTCCCTGCTGCCATTCTATGTAAGCGTCATGGGCAACAGTATTCTGCATTTCACTTATGTCTCTGTGTTTTTGTTTTGTGCCTACTTTCCAAAAATTTTATCTTTTAAGTAAATGCTCCTGAAATGGAGTCCATAGTATTCACTTGCAACTGTCTTCCCTACTGAGCTTCTGCTCCTTCTCTTTCTCCTGACCACCAAAGGAACAAATAGCTAACATACACTGTTTCTCTGCTTCAGGTTTTCTCTTCCATAAATAATTAATTGATACTTGAGTTTTCTTGATGACATTTATGAAAGAGAAGAAAGAGGAAGAGAAAGGTGGCTTGAAAAAAATTGTATTTTATTTAGGTGAAAGAGAGTTGGCTTCCCAAATCTTTTTTTCTAAATTGAATTTCAGCTATTGGAAAATGTTGTGCTGTGCACATGAATCAGCCTGCACACAGATACATGCTGTTCTGTACGTGGAATCTGGCTCTAAGGTGCTATTTGACAGCTTGTATTTGCTTACTAACCATCCCACAGCAGGGAGATGTTTGGGCTTGGAATAAGAGTTGTTTATAGATGTGAAAGTTTTCCATAGGCACTGAGTGTGTAAACATTTAGAATTGCACAAGATCTGGTTACAGGAGGTATTATTTAGAAATTTTTTCATCAAAGCATAACTGTTTATCTGATTCTTCAACAAACCTATTTTTCTTCTTCCTGTTTTCTTCTACACCAAAACGTAGTGAAATTTACAGTGAGCCAAAATCATACAAGTATCCTCTTGTCTATTTGTAGGACGGTAGTTCACTCTTCCCTTGGAATATGTTTTCTTTTTCCTTAAAATTTTCAAAGAAATTGATTGCACAGCAATTCTTATTATCCCATTCTTATGACTAGCACTTGGTTTGTTCATAGACACTGAGTGACAAATGCAGTGCTTCATTTAACGAAGAAATCTAACTATGTATTTTCTTATAACAACTATCCCCTTTTGTCTGGTCCTTAGTGGAAATTGAACAATTGCTCCAAGCCAGCCCCAAAATCTTATTTTAAAAACTAATATGTTTGGGGAGAATTGAATAATGAAGTGTCATAGATTGCCTTTGGTGTTTAAAACTGCTCTCATACATTCTGATGGTCCGTCCTGGTAAACGAGCCTTCTAGCATGCTCTCAGAACATGCCTTCTTACTAAAGCCCTTGCAATACATTTGCTCTGGATTGATCACCTCCTCGCTTAGTGGCAGACGTACTATTTCCTGAATGCTTTCATCAATGTCTCTGGGTAATTCATTGCCCAAAAAATGCCTCTCACCTGTCTATTATAGACCTCATCACTCATGTGCTAAGAAGATTACAATTATTACATTTTCTATTATTACTAAAATCTTATTTTAAAAAATACTCTGTGAGGACCCATAAAATAATTTATATTTATCATGGTGACTCAATCTTCTAGTTACTCCTTTAAATACCACAATACATAGTATTTTTAAAAGTATCTTATTTCTCTTTTAGACTTTTACCTATTTATTTTCGATATCACTTCTCTTTTTCCTGGCAAAATTGAGTTTCATTCTTGTTCGAATAAAAGTCTTTGGGAATTGTGTCCTTGTGCCCTGATAAGGTACATAGCATTTCAATTTCGGTCCTTTTGCTTAGGTGTTGAAAATCTACTCAGAGAATGCATAAAACCTGAAATATTCCCGTCATCTTCAAGGCACCAGGAAAAAATGGAAGTGAGCCTTGTTGTTTGATTTATAATTGGATGAATTCAGCTGTTTTATGTTTCAGATTCGTCTTTCTGTTTTAAGCTGTAAGAGTTCCCAGATATATATCTAGGTGAGCTACAGGAGGTCCCTGGAGCTGCTGTTCTCTCCAGCTTCTACTGTGTCCCATGCATTTTCCTGCACACTCAATTTGGCTCCAACCACTACTCTTTCACTAAATGGCTCTCCATTCACTCCATTTGGCTAAACACAGTTATCAGATTTCAGATCTCATCTTACTTGATTCTTAGCAGTTGTCTCCATTGCCTATGACTACTCTGAAACACACATGTCCCTTGGGGTCTCCTCATCCCTGTCTGATGAGTCCTTCTAAGTGTCCTTAGCAGCTTCTTATTGAATTTTAAATCTTGGCTTTTTTTCTTTTTTAACCAAGGAAAATTTTTAACTTTATTGTTTTTAATATTTTTATGGCAGCTAACCAAAGCCTTTCTTTTTTTTTTTAATTTTTATTGTATTTTAGGTTTTGGGGTACATGTGAAGAACATGCAAGATTGTTGCATAGGTACACACGTGGCAGTGTGATTTGCTGCTTTCCTCCCCTTCACCTATATCTGGCATTTCTTCCCA
>CAUYLG010013307.1:0-22677 GCA_963573385.1 Cacajao melanocephalus | reverse complement strand
AGGTCCACTGATCAAACATTGATTAGGTCTTTTCACATAATTCCATATTTCTTGGAGGCTTTGTTCATTTCTTTTCACTCTTTTTTCTCTAATCTTGCCTTCTCATTTTATTTCATTGAGTTGATCTTCAATCTCTGATATGCTTTCTTCTTCTTGGTCCATTCGGCTATTGAAGCTTTTGTATGGTTCGCAAAGTTCTCGTGCTGCGTTTTTCAGCTCCATTAAGTCATTTATGTTCTTCTCTAAGTTGGTTATTCTAGTTAGCATTTTGTCTCTTTTTTCAACATTCTTAGTTTCTTTGCATTGGGTTAGAACATGTTCTTTTAGTTCAGAGAAGTTTGTTATTACCCACCTTCTGAAGCTGCTTCTGTCAATTCATTAAACTCATTCTCCATCCAGCTTTGTTCACTTGCTGGTGAGGAGTTGTGATCCCTTGGAGGAGGAGCGGCATTCCAGTCTTTGGTGTTTTCATCCTTTTTGCACTGGTTTATTCCCATCTTCGTGGATTTATCTACCTGTGGTCTTTGTAGTTGGTCACTTTCAGATGAGGTCTCTGAGTGGTAGTCCCTTTTGTTGATATTGAAGCTATTTCTTTCTGTATTTTAGTTTTTCTTCTAACAGTCAGGTCCCTTTGCTGCAGAACTGCTGGAGGTCCACTCCAGACACTGCTTGCCTGGGAATCACCTGCAGGGACTGCAGGACAGTAAGGATTGCTGCCAGTTTCTTCTGTTATCTTTGTCCCAGAATGGTACCTACCAGATGTCAGCCAGAGCTCTCCTTTATGAGGTGCCTCTTTGGATCTACGGGTGTCAGGGAGCTGCTTGAGGAGACAGTCTATCCCTTATCAGAGCTAAAGCGCTGTGCTGGGAGTTCTGTTGTTCTGTTCAGAGCTGCTGGGCAGGTACATTTAAGTCTGCTGTAACTGAACTTGTAACTGCCTCTTTTCCCAGGTGCTCTGTCCTGGGAAGGTGGGGCTTTATTTATAAGTTCCTGACATGCTGCTGCCTTTTTTCAGAGATACCCTGCCCAGCAATGAGGTAGTCTAGTCACATGCTGCCAGCCGAGGTGTTGCTGAACTACTGCAGGCTCTGCCCGGCTGCTGTGTAAACTTCCTTGCAGCTCTGTTTACAGAGGTACAGTTAGATCTGCCTCGGTAATGGCTGTCTGCCTCAGTAATGTTGGACTGCCTCAGTAATAGCGGATTGCCTCAGTAATGGTGGACTGCCTAATTAATGGGAGATTGCCTCAGTGATGGCAGACTGCCTCGGTAATGGTGGACTGCCTAAGCAGTGGTGGACTGCCTCAGTAATGGCAGATAGCCTTCTCCCCACAGAGCTGGACTGTCCTGGGTCCAGCTGCACTTACTGTGAAACTCTGAATCCAGAGTGTTTCAGATTGCTGGTCTTTGTGGGGGTGGGACCTGCTGAGCCAGATCACCTGGTTTCCCAGTTTCAGCCCCCTCCTTTTCAGCTGAATGAGCAGCTCTGTCTCCCAGGCCATTCCAGGCACCAGTTGAAACAGCCGCCCAGATTTGTGTGAGTTTGTGTGTGGAAACCTACAGCACCAGCTGAAACAGCCGTGCTCAAAACTTGTAGCACTTTTCGGTCCAGAATCTCCCGGTCTGTGGGCAGCACAAACTGTGGGAGAAGCACAGTATCTGAACCAGAGTGCTGGAGTGAATGGACAAGCCCCCAATGGCCTCCGTTGGGTAGGGAGGGGGGTTCCTCCATAGACTGCACTTCCTGGGTGAAGCAGCACTTTACCCTGCCTCTGCTTGCCCCTGTTGGATTACACCCACTGTGAAAACAGTGCCATTGAGATGCATCTGGTACCTCATTTGGAAACACAGTGATAACTCACCCTCTGTGTTTGTTTCTCTCACTGGGGACTTCACTCCAAAGCTGTTCCTATTCAGCCACCTTGGATCTATCCCCTTGATATATACATCTTAACATGAACTCAGATAATTTTCTGCCATGAAATAGAAGATATTCTATATATGTCTTGAGAATTTTTGTGTTTGTTTACCTGTTTTATTTTTATGCTTCCTATAAAGAAAGTAGAAATTTATTAGAATTCCTTGGAAGCATCTGATGAGCTACAATTGATTTTTTTTGAGATACAGTATACTGGTCTCATTTCTCAGAGAGGTGGAAGTTTACTTGAGATAGGGTGAGGATAGAACATAATATATAACAACAATAAAACATTCTCTACAAGAGATAGTTACATGCTATACAGAAGATATAACATGCCAAAGGCAATGGAATTAAAGTAGCATATACTCACTAATATCTTAGTGTAGTAACTAAATAATTCTAGTATCAAACTCTATTTTTTTTGTTTTTGTTTTTGAGATGGTGTCTTGCTCTGTCACCAGGCTGGAATACAGTGGCACAATCTCAGCTCACTGCAACCTCTGCCCCCTAGGTTTAAATGATTCTCCTGCCTCAGCCTCCTAAGTAGCTGGGAAAACAGGGGTGCACCACCATGCCCAGCTAATTTTTGTATTTTTAGTAGAGACGGGCTTTCACCATTTTGGCCAGGATGGTCTCTATCTCTTGACCTCATGATCCACCTGCCTCAGCCTCCCAAAGTGCTGGGATTACAGCACAGTTAGCCACTGCACCTGGCCAGTATTCTTAATTCTGTGATAAAGCTGAGATATGACTTATCGTTAGAGGGAAGTGAACAGTACTACTAACGATAATAGCACAAACAGGGACAGACACATGAAAGTAAGCACATCAGCAGAATGTCTAAGTTCATTTATGAAAGCAAAGTGAACCTACTGAAAGCACTATAAAGATCTGTGAAAATATTTTAAACTATCAATAGGAACACCAGTCAGGTCAGAAACTGGGAAGTTTGGGAAAAGGTGCAGATGCTTTGTGTGAGGTACATAGGTGAGTAGCTCAAGATAAATGATGTGAACAATGCAAGGAAGTTGAAGGCTTTTCTTTATTTATTCTTAGTTATATATTACAGGGGCAAGCTTAGGACCTGGAAGACAAATCTCAAAGGATCAGACTCAGTACAAATCACATGGAAACAAATTATGCCTGCCAGTACATATCCACACAGAAGGCAAAAGCTGAGATCCCTCAACAAGGAACAACAGAGTAGCACTGAGACCTCAAAAAGGCTATTACAATGAAATATTTTTCAAATCTTTTCTTTACTTTCCTTTCTCATTTCAGTACCCCATAGCAAAATGTGCCTACATGGTGAAATATGCTAGGTTTATCAATAAGGAGGATCTCACAGTCTTCTGAGAAAGATTTTGAGCCAAGAGAAGGGAAAAGTGAACATTTGCCAATATCTTTCTTGCCTCAGGTCTCTCTGATGTGAAGTTCTATGAGACATTTTACCCACATTTACTATTGTAAGTTCTTAATAAGATATACAGGTATAGATATGTACAAATGTATGCAGGTACTGAATGAAAGATCATTGTCATGCCATGAGAAAATAACCAAACTTTTTTTTCCAAGGCAGTTCAATTTTCTAAGTGCCTGCATTTGGCATGGCACAAACTTTTATAGTATTTTTACACTGATTGGCTCACTTAACATAAAAGAAGCTCTAGAAGACTCAAGTTTCACTATAAAAATCTGATTCAAGAAAGCCTCAAGTAGCCTTCTACTAATGGAATATCTGTAACTTTTCTAAGCTTCATAAATACATGTTTTGTTTTTAGAGAGTTCCTCATCACTATAATTTTATAAAAATGCAGACAGGGTAGAGAGCTATCCATAATAGCTATGGATACAAAAATAAACACAAATGTATATATATTCCCACAAAAACATTTGGAGATATATACAAATAAAAGGCCCCATAGGTATATAAACAAAAAAGGTCATTTCAGCGAAGATAAAGATAAAACGTGAAGTTAGGCCTTGATTACAAAATTTAAGTTGTTGGGAAGTGAGTGAATAGAAGAAAAATTTAATGGACAGTGAAGCAACCAAAGGAAATTAGAATAATTTTAAAAATTTAAATAATGAAACTAAATTACGCTATATAGTAACAATAACAGAATCTGGTATATACAATCTTTTTTCTTTAAAATTTAATAAATTGGCCAATACAGGAGTACAGTCCTTTGTGAAAATGTAATCAGAAGTAATATTGCATACATATATATTTAAGCATTTAGAATCACAGTATTTAAATGATTACATCAACGGATATACCATTTAGTGGGGTAGTGTCTGATTTAAGTAGTCAAAAAATAATTCTTACCTCATTGATCAAAAATTGGAGCTGTAGGACAGCTGCACCACTTTCATGTTGGCAATAGCAATCAACACCAGGTCTCCCAAGTCTAATATAATAAAAGTCAAGGATTCTAACATTTAAATTAGCACCAATATTAACGAGCAAAGGAGAAACTAATTTATCAAGAGATGTTTTGCTTTTTAGTTTCCCTTATTTTTATAAATAAAAAGTTGAAAAATCTTAGTCTTAGTAGAGGCAAATTAAATTTTATAGCTCAGATTGCTTAATATTCCAGCAATTTGAAAAATTTGAAAAAACATGACAGAAATTTGAAAGACAGCAGCTTTGTTCCATGAAGTTAAACAAGAATTAAGAATCCAGATACATATCATTTCATTTAAGATTTTTTAATTGATTGAACACTCTTTTCACTAAAATAAATTCAAAATGAGTCAATAATTTAATATAATTAAATACGATGAATTTAAAAAGATATAGGTAAATAGGTTGATAATATTGACATATCAAAAATCTTCTAAGTATAATTTAAAACTCAGAGTTCATAAAGAAATAGGTTGATATATTTGACCATATGAAAATATAAAATATCTACATAAAAACATGATAAATAAAATAACAAGAAAACTAGAAAATAAACAGTAACAAGTCATCTACACTACACAAAGAGAGTTATACAAAAAAGAGAGAAAGAAAAAAAGGAGGAATGGAGGTAAAAAATGAGAATGAGAAAGCACTATATAACAAAATTTACTTACATATTCTATACTAAAGGATATTACATATATATGTATATCTATGTGTATTTACTCATTTGTTTGCTTGCATAAATATATAAAGTAGATTAGAGTCTCCACTTATGGCCATAATGAAAAAGTGTGGGCCAGACTTATTCACCACCTAAAACAATTACAAATCTGTACAAAATTTATGTAACAAGCTTTAAGACACTGCATATCAGGTAGGGAATGACAATGATCCCCAAAAGAGAGAAAATATAAAAGGAAAGGCTTATGATAACCCCAGTTTACTGCCTAGAGAGAAATTCTGGGCTCCAGCACAAGGAGGGGAAACCCAGATAAAATCTAGCAGGCCTACTGAGTGAGGAGACAGAACTGACAAGCTAGGGAGGCCAGGAACAACTAGAGTTCATAGGGTTGAGTAGCAAAGAAGAAAATGTGACACATAAAAAGAGCTCTAGAGATTTGCAGGAGGGTCCTCCTTACATTTTTAAGTACTAATGAGGGAATAAGTTTGAAGAAACTACCTCAGACTGAGGAAAGAACAAACCAAGAAGAAAAAGAATTCTTCTTGAAGAATAAATCAAGAAAACAAACCAAAAACAAAGACAATTTATATTGAGACAAGAATTTTTCATGTTCCCAACAGCAAAAGTGCAAAGCCTCAGAAATCACATGACATCATGCAAACTACTCAGAGAATATTACCTCAGTATGAGGAAAAATTCCTCCCTAAGATAAACACTTCTTTGGTTCTGTTTACCAATGCTTAAAACGAGGTTACAAAAAGGATCAAACTGTTTCCATATAACTTAACTACATAATAAACGAAGATCAAGAATAATTCCAGAAATACAAAAACCTTTAGCACCCAAAAAAATAAACATAAGAGGTATGAAATTTAATGCAAAGAAGCAAAAAATATAACTGGTAACAAGGAGAAATATCAATAGAAAGAGGCGCAGAAAAAAAAGAGCATAGAAATAACAGAGATAGTAAAACATTTATTATACTACATTGCATATGTTCAAAAAGGTAGAGAGAAGACTGATTATGTGAAGTAGATATACAGATCTATCAATTCACCTATCTATCTACCTATCTCAAGTAGAATATCTAAAGATTTTTTATAAAATACATTGAATATTAGTGAACTTGAAAATATGTCAATAGAAACTAACCAAAACATAACACAGAGAGAAAAATAACTGAGAAGCAGGGGAAGAACAGCACGCCAATGAACTGTGGATCAATGTAAAATGGCCTAATTAGTTGTAATTTTGGTAATAAAGAAGAGAAAGGGGAGGCAAAGGAGAGAGAAATATATTTTAAAATACTGACCAAAATTAAATTTTTAAAAAAATGAAAGTGAAATAAAGACACCTTTCAGACACAAAAAACTGAAATAATTCTTCGTGAAAAAACCTGCACTAAAAGGAATGTTAAGGGGAATCTTTGGGCAAAAGGGAAATGATATCAAATAGTATCTGAATATACCCCCAAAAAAACATTAAAAATGATAAATGTATGGGTAAATATAAAATACAAGTTATCTTTAAAAGATAATTTACTGTTTGAGACAAAACTAACAATAGTACATTTGTGGTTTATAACATGTAGAAGCAAAATGATGTTAACAATAGCACAAAGGATAATAGGAGTGGAAATAGACACTTTACTGTTATAGTATTCATAAAGTAGTATAATATTAATTGAAGGTAAACTTTGATAACGTACAGCTGTATACTATTAATATAAACCAAAAGGCAATCACTAAGAGTATTACAGATAATTAGCCAACAAAGGAGACAAAATGAAATCATAACAAATTTTGACATAAAATAAGTCAGAACATTGTCAGGGAGGAGGACTAAGAACTAGTAAGATAAATATAAAAACAAAAAGCAAGATGGTAGGTTTATACTCAGCCATACCAATACCACATTAAATGTAAATAATGTAAACACCACACTTAAAATACAGTGATTGTCAGAGCAGATGAAAAAGCAAGACCTAAGTATATGCTTTGTAAGGAAACCTCCTTTAAATATATACAAATAGGTTAAAAGGCAAAACATACAAAGCTATATACCATGCTAAAATTAAGACATAGATGGAAAAATATGTTAATATACAGTAAAGCCGATTTAAGAACACAGAACATTACCAAGATTAAAAGTCGTCACTTCATAATAAATGGGTTAAATTATTAAAAAGACATAAAAATCCAAAATCATATGCCTAATTACATAGCTTAAAATACATGATACAAAAATGATAGAAACACAGAGTAACAGATGAATTCACAAGTATACTTGGACTTTTTAACACCCCTCTCTCAATAAATAATATAAGACAAAATCAGTAACAATGAAGAAGATTTAAGTAAAAGACTATCAACCAACTTGACCTAATTGGCATTTATAGAACACGCCACCCAAAAAGAACAGAATACATACTCTTCTGAAGTATTAAAGAAACAATTACTAAGAGATAAACTATTTTGAATTATAAAATAAGCATCGTGTACCCAAGAACTTAAAGTATAATTTAAAAAATACAAAAAAAGCATCAAAGCATTTAAAAGTATTAAAATCTTAAAGAGTATACTTTCTGACCATAATTGAATTAGAAATTAACAACATCCAGAAAACCCTCCAAATGTTTGAAAATTAAATTACAAACTACTAAATAAACATTAATATAAACGAAATCATGAGTAATTAGATAATATTTTAATAAACTAATAAAAACATAAGTGTGAGATGCAGCTAAAGCAGCACCTTGAGGAAAATTTAGAGCTTTTACTACCTATATTAGCAAAGAAAAAAGATCTTAAATTATGTAAGCTTTCATCTTAACATGCTAAAAAAAGAAGAGCAAATTAATTTCAAAACCAGAAAAAAAGAAAACAATAATAAAAAGAAATCAATAAAATTGAAACAGATTAACAATTAAAAAATCAGTAAAACCCAAAGCTGGTTTGAAAAATTCGATGAATTAATAAACCTTTTAGCCAGAGTGATCCAGGTAAAAAGAACACATATTTTTTTAATAAGAAAAGAATAAATATTACCATAAAAGCTTTAGACATTAAAAAGGCAACAAATATTATTTTTAAAAATATGCCAATAAATTTGATAATCTAAATGAAATGGACAAATTTCCAGGAAAACACAAATTACACAAAAAGAAGCAGGAAATTTAACAGCACTATACAAAATTAATGAAAATGAATTCTAATTTAAATTCTTCCCTCAAAGAAAATTCTAGGTCAAGATACCATCACTTATAAAATCTATGATACATTTAAAGGAAAAAATAATACCAATTTTATAAAATTCCTGCAGAAAATTGAGAGGAAGAAAAATTTTCTGATTCATTCTATAGAAATTCGTTAACTCTAATACCAAATCATGACAAAATATATCACAAAACAAGAATACCTCAAAGTAATATATCCCTCATGAACATAGATTCAAAAAATACCAATCAAAATGTTGGCAAGTTGAACACAACAATATATAAAAAGAATTATAGTGCTTTGTAAGGGCAAGGTAGGAGGATCACTGAAGGCCAGGATTTCTAGACCAGCCTGGGCAACATAGCAATACACCATCTCTAGAAACTAAAAAAAAATAAAATCAGCTGGGTTCAGTGGCACATACCTGTGGTTCCAGATAGCAAGGAGACTGAGGCAAGAAGACTGGTTAAGTGCAGAAGTTTAAGGTTACAATGAGCTATGATCACACCTCTGCACTCCCATCTGGATGACAGAGTGAGAACCTGTCTGTCCAAAAAAAGCCAGGTGTGGTGGCTCGCTTCTGGAATCCCAACACTTTGAGAAGCCAAAGCAGGATGATTGCTTGAAGCCAGGAGTTCAAAACCAGCCTGGTCAACATAGTGAGACCCCATTTCTACAAATAAGATTTTTGAAAGATTGGCTATGCATGATGGTGTACGCCTGTAATCCCAGCTGTTCAGCAGGCTTAGGTGGGAGGATTGCTTGAGCCCAGGAGTATGAGGCTTCAGTGAGCTCTGAAATCAAGCACGGATGACAGAGAAAGACCTCATCTCTAGAAAATATATATTTAAAAAAATTTTTTTGAAAGAAGTATATAATATCACCAAGTGGGATTTATGCCAGGAATGCAATGTTGGTAAAACATTAAAAAAAATCAATAAATGTAAGACATCCTATTAACTGAAAATAAAGCCAATCATTTTGATAGATGAAGAAAAAGCATTTGACAAAATTTAAGATGATTTCATAACAAAATCTCCCAGTAAACTAGGAAAAGGGAACTACCTCAATTTGATTAAGTGCATTTAAGGAAAATGTGTACATTATTCTTAAGAGCAAGAGGAACAATACTTTCCACCTAAAATGATGAATAAAGCAAGAATCTTCTATCATTATTTATATTTACTAACATGCTTGACATCAGAAGTACTAACAAGTGCAATAAGGTGAGAAAAATAAATAAAAGCCGTGCAGGCTGGAAAGGAAGACAACTCTATTTGCAGAAAACATAAAATTTATATGGAAAAACCATAAGAAAGCCATAGAATGCTACTGTAACAAATAAGTGAATTTAATAAGGTTATAGAATGTAAAATCAATTTAAAAGATGGAGTCTCACTCTTGTTGCCCAGGCTGGAGTACACTGGCACAATATTAGCTCACTACAACCTGTCTCTTGAGTTCAGGCAATTCTCCTGCCTCAGGCTCTTGAGTAGCCGGGATTACAGGCGTCCGCTACCATGTCAGCTAATATTTGCAGTTTTACTAGAGGCAGGGTTTCACCATGTTGGCTAGGCTGGTCTCAAAATCCTGACCTCAAGTGATCTGCCCACCTCGGCCTCCCAAAGGGCTGGGATTACAGGGATGAACCACTATGGCCAGCCCCCAAAGTTTTAAATCTATTGTATTTCTATTTACTAAAAAAGACCAATTATATATTAAGAAAGATCCATTTAAAACAGCATCAAGAAATCCTTTGGAATAAGTTTAACAACAGATGTTTTAAGAACGGTTCACTAACAACTACGAAATATTACAAAGAGAAATTAAAGACCAAAATAAATGAAAATATTCAAGACTCAATATTGTTAAGATGACAACCTTCCCTAAATTGATTAAGATTCATTTAATGACCGTACTGTCCAAAGCAATCTACAAGTTCAATGCAATTTCTATCAAAATACCAATGTCATCTTTCACAATATTAGAAAAAAAAAATCATAAAATTCATATAGAACCAACAAAGTGCCAGAAGAACCAAAGGAATCCTAAGCAGAAAGAACAAAGATGGAGACATAACATTGCCCGACTTCACATTATACTACAAAGTTACAGAAACCAAAACAGCATGATATTGATATCAAAATAGACACATACATCAATAGAGCAGAATAGAGAACCCAGAAATAAAGCTACATGTCTACACCCAACTGATACTTGATAAATTCAATAAAAACATATATTGTAAAAAGGACATTCTTTTCAATAAATGATGCTAGGAAAATTTGATTGTCACATGCAGAAACATGAAACTGGACCTCTATTTCTCACTATATACAAAAATAAACTCAAGATGAAATAAAGACTTAAATGTATGACCTCAAACTATAAAACTACTAGAAAAAAAAACTTGGGAAAACTCTTCTGGACATTGGCCTAGGCATAGGATTCATTATTAAGACCTCAAAAGCACACGCAACAAAACAAAAGTAGACAAGTGGAGCTTACTTAAAATAAAACCTTCTGCACAGCAAAGGAAACAATCAACAGAATAAACAGACAACCTGCAGAATGGGAGAAAATATGTTCAAACTATACTGGGGACTAATATCCAAAATCTACAAGGAACTCAAACAACTCAACAACAACAGTAAAACAGGTAACCCCTTTAAGAAACAAAGGACACAGATATTTTTCCAAAAAAGACATACAAATTGCCAAGAAGCATATAAAAAATGCTCTACAACACTGTTCATTAGAGAAATACAAATTAAAACCACAATGAGATATCATCTTATGCCAGAATTACTACTAATAAAAAGTCAAAAAATAACAGATGTTTGAAAGGATGTGGAGAAAAGGGAACACTTATACATACATTGTTGGTGGGAATATAAACGAGTACAAACTCTATAGAAAACACTATGGATATTTCTCAAAAAACTAAAAACATAACTACTATTCAATCCAGCAATTCCACTATTAGGTGTCTACCCAAAGGAGAAGATATCATTATACCAAAAAGATACCTGCACTCATAAGTTTATTGCAGCACTATTCACAATAGAAGATACGTGAAATCAATCTAAATGTCCATTAATGGATGATTCAACAAGAAAGTGAGATAGACGATAGATAGACAGACAGATAGATAGATGATGTAGGCATAGATATATAAAAAAAGATATATCATGGAATACTATTTGGCCATAAAAATGAAATCATATCTTTTGCAACAACATGAATGGAATTAGAGGCCATTATCTTAAGTTAGGTCAACTCAAAAACTGTCAAATATTAGTCTCACTTACAAATGGGAGTTAAATAACGTGTACACATGGATATAAAGTGTGAAATAATAGACGTTAAACACTCAGAAGAGTGGAAGGGATTGAGGAGGATTACGGATTAGAAAATAAGTATAATGTATAGTATTCGGGTAATGGTTACAATAAGAACTCAGACTTCACCACTATTTAGTATATTCATCCAACAAAACTGCACTTGTAATCCTTAAATGTATACAAATTTAAGAAAAGAAAAACAAAGAAAACAATGGTTTTCTGTGTTTATATTACTAACCTCCATTTCCTACCTAAAGAGTGGCATTTTATAGATGCTTGTTTTCAAACAATATCTAAAGCTTGGTTTCCTAGTGCTATTTTAGTAGTTACTATCCAAAAGACTTGAATAGAATCAATTTTTGAAAACATACAAATGACATGAGAAAATACTATCTTTAATAAGAGTTAAAATATTTCCAGATCTTTTAAGTATTTCTAAAGCAATAATTAATCAGTTAAATTCATGTTTTCACAGTCTTCTTGATACATTTCAGTGGTGACATTTCGTTTATATAATTATAACGAACGTTCATAAAACTCAAAGTATAGAATTTTACAGAAAAGACTATAATTTATCTTTCAATTATTAAAAAACTTGTTAGTTACATGAATATATAACAATGCTAAAATTACAAATACAATTACAGGGTACTTGGTAATATACTGGTTTATCATGGAGTAGCTGTTGTAGAGGAGGAAAAACTTTCTCCAACCTCATACATTTTGTACCTGAGTGTTGCAAATTAAATTGATAAATGACAGATTGATGGTAGAATGAGTTTATCAATTTTACTGATAGTAATATTTGTATTTTACTTACATGGGCCTTCACAGAAAAGAAGGAAGAATCCAAAAACACTGTTCAACTTGAGAGCTTCTATACCACTAGAAGTTACCTGAATTCCAGAGCTGAACGTATCCAAGAGCTGACAGAACACTAAAAGGTATTTAAATTCCAAACACCAAGAGTAGAGATATCTCAATGCTCAACCAGAGGCACTCAATAGTAACCCCAAAAATATTTTACCTTAGTAGTAGGACTAAAGAATTCCTGAAGTAAAACCACTCTAGACCCATCCTAATTCCCTAATGGCATATGAAGCAGAGCATCTGTTCATATGCTTATTTACTATCCATATAACCTTTTTGGTAATACTTGTTCAGAAATTTTACCAATGTTTAAATTAGGTTGTTTGTTTTCTTATCGTTGAGTTTATTTTTAAAGTTCTTTAAATTTGTGGACAGCAATTCTGTATGAGATATATGTTTTGAAAATATTTTGTCCAAGTCTGTGGCCTCTCTTTTGATTCCTATAAGAGTGTCTTTCACAGGGTAATTTTTATTTTTTCATTTTTTTAAGAATATATTTTTAATCCCAGCACTTAGGGAGGCTGAAGTGGGCAAATCACTTGAGGTCAGAAGTTTAAGACGAGCCTGGCCAACATGGCAAAACCCTGTCACTACTAAAACTACAAAAATTAGTTGGGTGTGGTTATGCCCCCCTGTAGTCCCAGCTACTCAAAAGGCTGAGGCAGAAGAATCACTTGAACCCAGGAGGTGGAGGTTGCAATGAGCCAAGACTGTACCTCTGTACTCCAGCCTCCATCTCAAAAAATATATATATGTATATAAAATATATTAATATATATGTAATATACATATTACATATATATTAAATGTATCAAAGTTACATATCACAGAAAGTTCAGCTAATAGAGGAAAATCACTCATAATCCAGTTATTGACACATTTTTCTTTTAGTATGTTAGCACATGTAGGTTTTTTTTCTTGTAATTAGTGTAATCTTGAGTTATCTTGCCTTTTTTCCTTGTAATTAGTATAACCTTGAGTTATTCTGCTTTATCTAATATTTTTTCTTTTTCTTTTTTCTAGGTCTTTTTTTATTTCAATAGGTTTTGGGGAATCAGGTGGTATTTGGTGACATGAATAAGTTCTTTTGTGGTGATTTTTGAAATTTTGGTGCACCCATCACCCGAGAACTGTACACTGTACTCAGTGTGACGTATTTTATTCCTCACTTCCCTCTCATCAATTCTCCTGATCCTCAAAGTCCATTGTATCATTCTTATGCTTTTGCATCCTCATAGCTTAGCTCCCACTTATAAGTGAGAACATACCATGTTTCGGTTTTCCATTCCTGAGTTACTTCACTTAGAATAATGGTCTCAAATTTGATCCAGATTGCTGCAAATATCATTATTTTGTTCCTTTTTGTGGCTGAGAAGTATTCTATATCCACTCATTGATCAATGGGCATTTGGGCTACACCAGCCAAAACATTACCAGAGAAGAAAACTACAGACAAACACTCATTAAAAACATGGAAAAAAGAGTCAACAAAATCCTTAGTGATCAAAAAGAACAATATTTAAGATAGATAATATATCATAATTAAGGGGGTTTATCACAGAAAGGCAAAGTAAATTCAACATCTTTCAAAAGTTAATGTAGTTTAATATACAAGTAGAATTTGAAATTTTAAAATATAATCATTTCAATAAATGTTTTAAAAAGCTTTAAATTGTAATGATTTTAATTAATAATTTTTAAAATCTCAGCAACCTAGGAAATAGAAACTTCCTAAACCTGCCAAAGATTATCTAAAAGGTGACACATTTAACTCCTATGATTAAAAAACAAGGCAAGGTTGTCCACTTTTACCTATCGTAAAAAACACTGCAGAGGAGGAGCTAGCCACTGTAGTATGGCAAGAAAAATAAGAGGCAAAAAGATTGCAAAAGAGAAAAGAAAACTGCCTTACTTGTAGATAAAATTATTGTTCAGGAAGAAAAACCTCAACCCACAAAAATACTATTAGAAAATAAGCACATTTAAGTAGGTCACTCAAGTACATTTATAAGGTCAACAAACCAAAGCCAGAGAAAGACACCATAAGAAAAGAAAAGAAAAAAGAAAAGAAGGAAGGAAGGAAGGAAAGAAGGAAGGAAAGAGACAAAGAGAGAAAGAAAGGAAAGAAAGAGAAAGAAGAAAGGAGAAAGAAAAAGAAAGAAGAAAGAAAGAAAGAAAAAAGAAAGAAAGAAAAAGGAAGGAAGGAAGAAAGAAAACTACAGGCAAATATTTTTAATAAATGCAGATGAAAAAATCTTTAATAAAATACTAACAACCAAATTCAAAACATATTAAGAGGACTATACACCATCACAAAATGGGATTTATAAATCAGATGCAAGATTGATTAAACACACACAAATCAATCAGTGTGATAAACCACATTCACAGAATAATAAAAGATAAACAATAAAATGATCTCAACAGATACAGAAAAAAATTCAACAAAGTTCCTCATCCATTCACAGTGAAAACTCTAAAAAACATAGGTACAGAAAAAACTTACTTCATCATAATAAAAGCCATTTATAAAAATCCCAGCACTAACATCATATTCTATGGCAAAACAACTGAAATCTTTTTCTCCAGTAAAGTCAAGAATGCCCATTTTCAAAACTTCTATTAAGCATAATACTAGAAGTCCTAACTAGAGCAACTAGGTAAGAAAAACAAATTTAAATATAAAAACTAGAAAAAAAATGAAATTATTTCTGTTTGCATATGACATTATGCTATATGTTTTTTAAAAAGCCCAAAGACTTCATTATTTTTTTAAAAACTCAGACCCAATAAACAAGTTCAATAAAGTTGCACAATACAAAAGTGAAAACACAAAAATCACTACCATTTCCATATACTAAAAAATAAACAATCCGAAAAAGATTTTTTTAAAAAAAAATCACATTTACAAAGCATAAAAATCAATAAATCATTTAGGAATAAATTTAACCACAGAAGTGTAAGACTTTTACAATGAAAACTGTAAGACGCTGATGAAACTGAAGAAGACAAAAATAAATAAAAAGATAGCCTATGTTCATGAATTGGAAGAATCAATACTGTTAAAATGCCCATACTATGCGAATCTAGAGATTCAATGCCGTCAATAGCAAAATTCAAGTGGCATTTTTCACAAATATATTTTTAAAATTCTAAAATTCATGTAGAATCACAAAAAATCCCAAAAAGCCAAAGGAGTCTTAATGTAAAAAAAAAATAACAAAGTTGGAGAGAACATTCTTATTAATGTCAAAATATACAACAAGGCTACAATAATCAAAACACTATGGTACTGACATAAAAACAGAAAGACGAATGGAACAGAATACAGAGCCCTAAAACGAACACACGCCTATAAAATCAGCGAATTTTTTTTATTTTTGTGGGTACATAGTAGGTTTATATGTTTATGGGGTATGTAAGATGTTTTTATACAGTCATTCAATTTAAAATAAGTATATAATGGAGGACAAACAACTAATTTTTAACAAAGGTGACAAGAATACACAATGGAGAAAGGACAGTCTCTTGAAAAATGTTAGGGAAGCTAAATATCCACATACAAATCATTGAACCTTCATTTTATACTATGCACAGAAATCAACTGAAAATAGATTAAACACTTAAACATAAGACTTAAAACCATAAAACTCTTTAAAGAAAACATGGGTAAAAATACTTTGATACTGACCTTGGCAATGATTTTTTTGAATATGATACCAAAAGCAAAGGCAACAAAGAAAAAATAAACAAATGGGACTATATTAAACTAACTTTCTGAAAGGAAAACAACAAAATTAAAGGCCACTGAAGATTGGCAGAACATATTTGCAAATCATACATCTGACATATGCAATATGTAAAAGAAACTCATATAGTTCAATAACAAAAAACCAACTCAAATTTTAAAATGGGCAAATGACCTGAATAGACATTTTTCAAAGAAGACACACAAACAGACAATAGGTATATGAAAAAGCACTCAACATTACTAATCATCAGGGAAGTACAAATCAAAACCACAATGAGATCCTATCTCACATCTATAAGAATGGCTATTATCAAAAAGAAGAAAGGTAAGTATTGATGAGAATGTGAAGAAAAAAAAATACTTGTACACTGTTAGTGGAAAACATAAATTGGTACAGCCATTTTGGAAAATAGTAAAAAGGATCCTCAAAGAATTAAAAATACTGTATGATTCAGTAATCCCTCTTCTGAGAATATATGAAAAAGGAAATAAAATCAGTATGTCACAGATACATCTGCACTTGAAAGCTCATTAAAGCATTATTCTTAATAGCCAAGATACGGGAACAAACTGTCTGTCAATGGATGAATGGATTAAAAAAAAATGTGGTGGATAAGGGAGAGGATCCAAGATGGCCGATTAGGAGTAGCTCTGGATTGCAGCTCCCAGCGAAAGTGCAGAGGGTGAGTGGATGCCGCATTTCCAGAAGGATTTTTATTGCTCACAGACCAGGAGATTCCCAGGCAGAGGAGCCCCACAGGTCGCCAGCACGGCTGTTATGGCCAGCGTGGCAAGTCTCCACACAAAATACTCACATGGGTCTGGGTGCTGTTTTAGCTGGTGACTTGAGCGCCTCAGAGACAGAGTCACATTCAACTGATAAAAACGGGACTGAAACAGGGAGCCAGGCCAGGAGATTCCCAGGTGAAAAAGCACCACAAATCTCCAGCATGGATGTTTAAGCCAGTGTAGTGAGTTGCCACAGGGAAATCACACAGATCCAAGTGCGTTTTCAATAGGCGATTGAAATGCCTGGGAGACAAGAGTCGCCATTCAACTGATAAAAAGGGGACTGAAACAGGGAGCCAGGCCAGGAGATTCCCGGGCGAAAAAGCACCACGGACCCCTAGTGTGGCTGTTTCAGCAAGCGCAGCAGGTCTCTGCACAAAATTTCACACAAATCTGGGCACCGTTTCAACTGGCGACTGGAATGCCTGGGAGACAGAGGTGCCCATCAAACTGAAAAAAATGGGACTGAAACAGAAAGCCATACCAGGAGATTCCCTGGCAAAAAAGCACCACGAGTCTCCAGCGGGTGTTTCAGCCAGCGCAGCGGGTCCTTAGACAAGAAATCACACAAATCTGGGTGCCGTTTCAACTGGTGACTGGAATGCCTGGAAGACAGAGTTGCCCGTTGAACTGAAAAAAAAAAGTGGTCTGAGGCAGGGAGCCAGGTGATCAGGCTCAGCCAGTCCCACCTCCACAAAAGCCAGCAATCCAAAATGCTTCTGATTGAGAGTTTCACAGCAAGCACAGCTGAATCCAGGATGGTCCAGCTCTATGGGGGAGGGGCATCCACCATTACCGAGGCAGTGCACCACTACCGAGGTAGTCCACCATTTCCAAGGCAGCCCACCATTGCTGAGGCGGCCTGCCATTGCTTAAGCAGTCCGCCATTATAGAGAGAGTCCGCCACTACAGAGGTGGGCCGCCATTGCTGAGGCAGTTCTTACTATACCCCTATAAACAGGACTACAGGGAAGTTCACACAGCAGCTGGGTGGAGCCCACAGCAGCTCAGCAAACCCTCCGCAGGCAGACTGTGACAAGGCTGCCTCCTCCCTGGGAGGCCCTGAAAAAAGGCAGCAGCAAGAAAGAAACTTATAAATAAAGCCCTACCTTCCAGGGACAGAGCACCTTGGGAAATAAAAACGGGGTTTATGAGTTCTGCTACAGCAGACTTAAACATACTTGCCCAGCAGCTCTGAATGGAACAACAGAACTCACAGCTCAGCACTTGGGCTCCTATAAAGGACAGACTGTCTCCTCAAGCAGCTCCCTGACCCCTATATATACAAAGAGTCACCTCATAAAGGAGAGCACAGACTGACATCTGGCAGGTAGCCTTCTAGGACAAAGAAAGCAGAAGAAGAAACTGGCATCAACCCTTACAGTTCTGCAGCCACTGCAGGTGATCCCAGGCAAGCAGGGCCTGGAGTGGACCTCCAGCAGTCCTACAGCAGAGGGGCCTGTCTGATAGAAGGAAAAGCAAAAAACAGAAAGAAATAACTTGATCATCAAGAAACTGGACGTCCACTCAGAGACCCCATCTGAAAGTCACCAACTACAAAGACCAAAGGTAAATGAATCCATAAAAATGGGAAGAAACCAGTGCAAAAAGGATGAAAACACCCAAAACCAGAACGCCTCTCTTCCTCCAAGGGATCACAACTCCTGACCAGCAAGGGAAAAAGGCGGGATGGAGAATGACTCTGATGAATTGACAGAAACAGGCTTAAAAAGGTGGGCAACAAGAAATTTCTCTGAGCTAAAAGAACATGTTCTAACCCAATGCAAAGAAATTAAGAATTTGCAAAAAGGGTTTGACAAAATGCTAATGAGAACAAACAGCTTAGAGAGGAATATAAATGAATTCATGGAGCTGAAAAACACAACACGAGAACTTGGCAAAGCATACACAAATTTCAGTAGCCATATCGACCAAGCAGAAGAAAGGATATCAGAGGTCGAAGATCAACTCAATGAAATAAAATGAGAAGGCAAAATTAGAGAAAAAAGGGTAAAAAGAAATGAACAAAGTCTCCAAGAAATTTGGGACTATGTGAAAACACCCAATCTACGTTTGCTAGGTGTACCAGAATGTGACAAAGAGAATGAATCCAAGCTGGAAAATGCTCTTCATGATATTATCCAGGAAAACTTCCCCAATCTAGCAAGACAAGCCAATATTGAAGACCATGAAATACAGAAAACACCACAAAGATATTCCTCAAGAAGAGCAACCCCAAGGCATATAATTGTCAGATTCACCAGGGTTGAAATTAAGGAGAAAATGCTAAGGGCAGCCAGAGAGAAAGGTAGGGTCACCCACAAAGGGAAGCCCATCAGACTCACAGCAGATCTTCAGCAGAAACCCTACAGCCACAAGAGAGTGGGGGCCAATATTCAACATCCTTAAATAAAAGAACTTTAAACTCAGTATTTCATACCCAGCCAAACTAAGCTTCATAAGTGAAGGAAAAATAAAATCCTTTATGATGGAGATTTCATCACCACCAGGCCTGCTTTACAAGAGCTCCTGAAAGAAGCACTAAACATAGAAAGGAACAACCAGTACCAGCCATTCCAAAAACATACCAAATGGTAAAGAGCATGGAAACAATGAAGAAACTGCATCAACTAACAGGCAAAACAACCAGCTACCATCAAAAAGGCAGGATCAAACTCACACATAACAATATAAACCTTAAATGTAAATGGGCTAAACACCCCACTAAAAAGACACAGACAGGCAAATTGGATAAAAAGCCAAAACCCATCAGTACGCTGTATCCAGGAAACCCATCTCACATGGAAGGATACACAAGGCTCAAAATAAAGGGATGAGGGAAGATTTACCAAGCAAATGGAGAGCAAAAAAAAAAAAAAAAAAAGCAGGAGTTGCAATCCTAGTCTCTGATATAATAGACTTTAAACCAACAAAGATCAAAAGAGACAAAGAAGGACATTACATAATAGTAAACGGATCAATGCAACAAGAAGAGCTAACGATCCTAAATATATAAGCACCCAATACAGGAGTACCCAGATACATAAAGCAAGTTCTTAATAACTTACAAAGAGACTCAGACTCCCACAAAATAATAGTGGAGACTTTAACACTCCATGGTCAATATTAGACAGATCAACAAGATAGAAAGTTAACAAGGATATCCAGGATTTGAACTCAGACCTGGACCAAGCAAACCTAATTGACATTTACAGAATTCTCCACCCCAAATCCACAGAATATACATTCTTCTCAGTACCACATCACACCTACTCTAAAATTGACCACATAATCAGAAATAAATCACTCCTCAGCAAATGCAAAAGCATGGAAATCATAACAGTCTCTCAGACCACAGTGCAATCAAGTTAGAACTCAGAATTCAGAAACTAACTCAGAACTGCACAGCTTCACGGAACCTGAACAATTGGCTCTTGACTGTTGACTGGATAAACAATGAAATGAAGACAGAAATAAAGATGTTCTTCGAAACCAACGAGAATGAAGACACAACATACCAGAATCTCTGGGACACATTTAAAGCAGTGTCCAGAGGAAAATATATAGCAATAAACGCCCATATGAGAAAAAAGGAAAGATCTGAAATTGGCACCTTATTGTCAAAATTGAAAGAGCTAGAGGAACAAGATTAAAAATACTCAAAACCTACAGAAGACAAGAAATAACTATGATCAGAGAAGAACTGAAGGAGACAGAGACACAAAAAGCCTTCAAAAAACCAATAAATCCAGGAGTTGGTTTTATGAAAAGATCAAGAAAATAGACCACTAGCCAGATTAATAAAAAAGAAAAGAGAGAATAATCAAATGAAACAAAAAACAATGAAGGGGATATCACCACAGATTCCACAGAAATACAAACCATCATCAGAGATTATTACAAACAACTCTATGCACATAAACTAGTAAACCTGGAAGAAATGGATATATTCCTGGACACTTGCGTCCTCCCAAGCCTAAACCAGGAAAAAGTTGAAACCTTGAATACACTAATAACAAGGGCTGATGTTGAGACAGCAACTAATAGCCTACCAACTAAAAAAAAAAAACCGAGGTCCAGATGGGTTCACAAGTGAATGCTACCCGACATACAAAGAGGAGCTGGTACTATTCCTTCTGAAACTATTACAAACAATCAAAAAAGAGAGAATCCTTCCCAAATCATTTTATGAGACCAACATCATCCTGATACCAAAACCCGGAAGAGACTCAACAAGAAAAGAAAACTTCAGGCCAATATCCATGATGAACACAGATGCAAAAATATTCAGTAAAACACTAGCAAACCGATTGCAACAGCACATCAAAAAGCTTATCCACCGTGATCAAGTAGGATTTATCCCAGGGATGCAAGGCTGGTTCAACATGTGCAAGTCTATAAACGTAATTCACCACATAAACAGAACCAAAAACAAAAACCACATGATTATCTCAATTGATGCAGAGAAGGCCTTTGACAAAATTCAACAGCACTTTGTGCTAAAAACTCTCAATAAACTAGGTATTGATGGAATGTATCTCAAAATAATAAAAACTATTTACAACAAACCCACAGCCAATATCATACTGAATGGGCAAAAACTGGAAGCATTCCCTTTGAAATCTGGCACTAGACATGGATGCCCTCTCTCACCACTCCTATTCAATATAGTATTGGAAGTTGTAGCCAGAGCAATCAGGCAAGAAAATGAAATAAAGGGTATTCAATTAGGAAAGGAGGAAGTCAAATTGTCTCTATTTGCAGATGACATGATTGTATATTTAGATGACCCCATCGTCTCAGCCCAAAATCTCCTGAAACTGATAAGCAACTTCAGCAAAGTCTCAGTATACAAAATCAATGTGCAAAAATCACAGGCATTCCTATACACCAAAAACAGACTTAAACAGAGCCAAATCAAGAACGAACTGCCATTCACAATTGCTACAGAGAATAAAATACCTAGGAATACAACTAACAAAGAATGTAAAGGACCTCTTCAAGGAGAACTACAAACCACTGCTCAATGAAATAAGAAAGAACACAAACAGATGGAGAAACATTCCATGCTCATGGTTAGGAAGAATCAGTATCGTGAAAATGGCCACACTGCCCAAAGTAATTTACAGATTCAACACTATCCCCATCAAGCTACCGATGACCTTCTTCACAGAACTGGAAAAATGCACCTTAAACTTCATATGGAACCAAAAGAGAGCCCGCATAGCCAAGTCAATTCTAAGCAAAAAGAACAAAGCTGCAGGCATCACACTACCAGACTTTAAACTCTACTACAAGGCTACAGTAATCAAAACAGCATTGTACCAGTACCAAAACAGAGATATAAACCAATGGAACAGAACAGAGGCCTCAGAGGCAACACCACACATCTACAACCTTCTGATCTTTGACAAACCTCACAAAAACAAGCAATGGGGAAAGAATTCCCTGTTTAATAAATGGTGTTGGGAAGACTGGCTAGCTGTGGGCAGAAAGCAAAAACTGAACCCCTTCCTGACACTTTACACTAAAATTAACTCCAGATGGATTAAAGACTTAAACATAAGACCTAATACCATAAAAACCCTAGAAGTAAATCTAGGCAAAACCATTCAGGACATAGGCATAGACAAGGACTTCATGACCAAAACACCAAAAGCATTGGCAACAAAAGCCAAAATAGACAAATGGGACCTA